>JAABKJ010003376.1:0-26071 GCA_011634705.1 Andricus grossulariae | reverse complement strand
GCCCCTGAGTCTCGCCTTAATAACGGTGAGATCTCTAGAGCAGAATTTAGGCACCAAGATCGCATCCATACCCTTGATGGCTATGCATACCCTTGGCGCTTTTTCTCGTGGCCCCTTTTATATGGAGCCACATCCTGACAAGCCACTCATCCTTTCCCTGTATAACCAGGGTTGTTGGATTAGGGAAATTCCTGTCTGCACCACTAACAAGCGCCTGGCCAGAACCGCCGAGGCGCCTTTGCTGTGGTGCAGATTAATCTGTATCATGGGGATTCCCGTCTCAGCCATTAAAAGGCTAATTCAGGGCCCCTAGATTAGGTAGGTAATCCAGAGCCGCAAAGGCTCCAGAAGTTCGCACCGCTCGTGTAGGACTGCCCCCTGAGGAGCCTTCCACCACTGACGGTGGGTTAGAAGAGGGTCCCACGACGGGCCTTTTCATTGTTTTTATTTATTTTTTTTTTTCGTGTTTCATTTAATTGACCCACGAGAAGTTAGGGAAATAAGAAACACCCTCTGCAGAGCCCCGCTTGCAGGAGGCGTGTCTACATACTATAGGATTCGACCTGGTGTCCCAAAGTCCCCGTTAAGGCACCTCCTTTAAGACCCCCGCCTGTCCGCCTCTACTGAGGGGGACAGGCTGGGATGTTCAAGGATTTGTAAAATCTGGTACCATTCAGCCCTTGAGACGGCGATTACATCGTAGCTTGAGAGCATGAGAACTCGCGCTCTCGATATTACAGGAGGCTTTGCCATTATCCCCTGGAAGGATCGCTCCTTAGTTTAAGTCCTACTGACTAGAGTCCGTCAGTTCCCCAGAGTAGCTACATCTCGCGATGCAGCCTGTCTGGTTCACCTACCCAGATCTATAGCCCTATGATACCCATAAGCAGGAAGAGGGGATGGGTCAAAAGAAGGAAAAGAACACTTTAGGGGAAAAGTCAAGAATATCAAAGTGGGAGAGGGAAATGCAAACGAAAAGGTGGAAATTATACGATAAATAAAAAGAGTATAAGAGTACAAGAGCAAAAAAAAGGTAGTGAAGGAGGGGGTAGAAGTGGATGGGATGAGGAATGCAAAGAGACGAAGAAAGCGATAAAAAAAAGGAGGATAATAAGATATTTGAAGAAGAGGCGGAGAAGGCTCGGATGGAAGAAGAGGTTTGGAAGGTATTAAATAGAGAGATAAAAGTAAGGAAAAGAGTAAACCATGATATTGAGATTGTAGAATGGAAAAAATATTCCGTGGATTTGCTAGGAAGGGTAGAAAGAAATGTTAGGAAAGGAGTAAGTAGGAAAGGAGATGAGGAAGAGGATATAAAAAGGAAGAAATAGGCAAGGTGTTAGGAATAATGAAAGATGGAAAGGCACCTGATATAGATGTAATTCCAAATGTAGTCTGGAAATATGAGGTAACTGTATTATCGGAGAGGTTGAAAAAAGAAGTTGAAGAAAAAAGATAGAGGCACCGAATCAGACAGTGTTTACAAAAAGAATGGCGGTGATGGACAACATATATGTTCTGAATTATCTGGTAAATAAAAGAATTGAAAGAGAGAAAATGGGAATGATAGCAAAGTTCGTGAACTTGAAGGCAGGGTTTGACTCACTGGATCGAGCCGAGATAGAAAAAGTTATGATGAAAAAGGGGATAAGGGAGGGTTTAATGAAGAGAGTATCGGAAATTTTTCGAGAGACAAAAAGCAAGGTAAAGTTAGCAAAGCAAGTTTACAGACAAAATCCGATTAAGCGTACCGAAATTTCGGTGCAAATAGCTGCTTCCCCTTCACACTGGAAATCGTACCGAAAAAATGCAGCTATTCACACCAAAATTAGGGAACACCTAGTCCCAGCTTTAAATTAAAAATATTCATTATAGTTCTCTAAAAAATTCGGAGACTCAATAAAATTCTTTAAATCTTGCGAAATTCTTTGAAAAAACTTAAAATACCTTGAATTATTTGGAATCGCTAAGAATCCCTTAAAATTAATTTTAATTAGTTTCTTATTTTTCTTCAAATCCCTTGGAATCGCTTTAAAATCTATTGAAAAATTTCCTTTGGAAATCCTAAAAATTCATTAAAATAAGTAAAAATCATTTGAAATCCCTTGCGGTTTTTTAAATCCCTGGAAGTCCTTCGAAATCTCTTGAAATTAATTTGTGAAATTCTTTAAAATCCCTTGAAACGTTTCGAAATCCTACGAAATTCCTTGGAATCCCTGAAAACATTTGTAAATCTTTTGAAAACCGATCAAATCCCTCTAGATTAATTTTACTTATACTCATACTCACACTCGAACTCAGGATAAAATGTCTTCGTGGACTTACCTGTAATAAAAAAAAAGATTTAATTAGTATCGATCAGAACATTTATAAAAGGAGTCAACAATATATTATAGGCACTGACTAGTATTACAGAATTTTCCGTAACGTTAGCCCTGAACGAGCTGGAAAAGGGGTTAGTCTCACGGGAAATTCCGTAAAATTTTATCGGAATAACCATTTCGGAAGAAAAATCAAAAATTCAAAAAACGCAAAAATACTCATTCGAAAAACAAGTAGTTCTTCTGGATCGTAACCCTTTTCTAAAAAAAAAACTCATAAACCTAAACTCAAAAAACAGAATTCTTAAAATATACAAATTGAAAAAAAAAACAAGAATTGAGCTGCTACTAAACAAAAACTTTTTATGTCCGGTAAAATTTCGATAAGATTGATGTTTTGATCAAAATGGTACAGTTTTAGGGTTTTTCGGTTTTGGTTCTAATCTTTTTATTTTAAAGAAGGTTAATCTGATCAAATTTTACAGAAAGGAAAAAGTGCTTGCTTCACAGACTATATAAACTAGTACAACTTTTGTATTTGTTTGTAAATGGGATAATTTAGAAGCTCTTGGTTTTTTAGTTTAGATTTCTGAGTTTTTATCTAAAGGGGTTAGTTGTGTAAAAATTTATAAGAGGAAAATAGTTTTTTTCCATCAAACACGGCCTAGTTCAAACATAGTTTTGTCAAAATCGCCTAAAGTGATTGGTTCAGTTTTTCCTATTAATTCCAAAAATTACAACAACAAAAAAACGGTTAAAAAAATAAATAAATTCACTGTCATTTCCCAGTTTCCCAGTCTGCTGTCCAGAGAATCTTTACTTTTAAGATATTAATTTATTCTATGTCCAGAAGTTAAATTTTATGGTAGTTTCGATTACTTTTATGCTCCTACAATTTTCCGGTATTTTTCGGAAACCTCGATTTTGTCCCCGTCGTTTAACGTTCCCATATTTAATAGTAAAGTTTAACTTATTTTCGAGTTGAAAATAGTATAATAATCAGTAAGGAATTATATTGACCCGTCAGAACAAAGTTGTAAAATAATTTTTGGTGGACTTTGCTTTAGGTCCAAAATAATTAAGTTCAATTAGTTAATAATTGAACCAAACGTTTCAGTACACAATGGTGGGCCTCGTCAGTGGATTTATTGATTCTATGGAAAATTACATTATTCATTATTGGGAACGTAGTTTATAAATTAGTTGTTTTTTAAACGTAAAGAGAAATTATTTTTATACTTCTTCAATATTACAGTTGATAATTAATATGATTTATCGTTGGTTACTATCTTAGTCGGAAATTATTTTTAAAAATTTGTTGTATTTTAAATGTAATAAATTGTTGTTTTTTTTAATGAAAAATTATTTGTGTAACTTAAGAACAATCTTAATATTTGTCTTTCGGCTAAGAAACGCTATTCAATCTCATAAGGAAAGTACACTATAATGGTTATGGAATCTTTTTTCATAAAAAATCGAATGCGCTCAGTCAATTCAATTGAATTAATCCCTTTCGCACCGAGTAACACTCATCGTTAAAATAAAATTTAAGCACTGCTCTCCTTTTAACTTGACCCAAAAAAAATCAGAATTCGTTTATCGATGAAGTTAAAATTAATACCAACATAACTTCTATCAGAACACAGAAAATTCCCGAACTTTTTTAATCCGAAAATCTAAAGAGATAACAGCGTAAAAGCACCTCAACAAAAGGAGAAATAGGGTGAATTTTTCACTAAAAAGGGAAAAAATGCGGGAAATATTAAACAGTTTTTTTATTTACATGTACATTTGTTAAATAAACAATTTTCATTTGTTTAAAATCGTTCTCATAATTAAGAATATTAGCTCTTTTAAAAATTCCACAATTAATCATTAAATCGGGATACTTATAGAAGTATAATTAAATATTGCTTTCCAAGATTTGTTATAATTAATACTTTGAATGTAAATTTGAAAGTACACTCTTCAATGCTCTTAAACTCAAATTTAAAATGGTTTTGAGCAAATAGTTAAATTTTCAACCAATGATTTGAATTTTCAAAAAAATAATTGAATTTTTAACAGAATAGTTGAGTTTTTAATCAGATAGTTGAATTTTTAATCTACAAAGATGAATTCTCAACAAAGAAATAATATTTGCCATTTCAACCAAAAAATATATAATTTCTACCAATAGGACGAATGTTTAACAAAGAAATGTAACTTTCCACCAAGAAGACCATTTAAAATACATAAAGTTCCAAACAAATAGTTGAATTTTCAACAACAACAAAATCAATTTTCATCCAAAAATGGACAAGTTAAATTTTCAGTAAAAAATTAGATTTTAACACAAAAAAAAGAATGTTTAACAAAATAATCTAATTTTCAATCAAAGAGATGAATTTTCAATCAAAGAGATAAATTTTCAAACTAAAAAGGCTAATTTTCATCAAATAAAGATTTTTTCAGTAAAAAAAAAAAAGAAAAAATTCAACCAAATTGTTGAACTTTCAATCCAAACGACAAATTGTTTGTAAAAGAGTGGAATTATCAACTCGAAAATTTAAATTTTTAACAAATAAGTTAATTTCCAACTAAACTGTTGCATTTTTATTCAAAACAGATCATTTTCTGCTAAAATAATTAAATTTTCAACCCAAAAAGACGAAGTTTAAAAAAAATAGTTGAAATTTTCAACTAAAAAAGATGACTTTTTAACAAAATTGTTGAATTTGTAAAAAAAAATATTATCCTCAGGACTTCGTTTTCTCTAAATTGTATTCAAGTAGAGTATATTTAAAAAGAAAAGAGGAAAAATTAGTCAAAGTAGGCGCCGTGCGCCTACAAAAAATGGATTTCGTAGCCTATTAATACGTTAATTAAATTACTCAAACCTCCCCTCCTCTACTACCCAACCTTCATTTCCCCTCTTTTTACCCTACTTCCCCTCCGCCATTTCCTCTTACGTCCCCTATTGCCCTTCCCTTTATGATCGTCCATTCCCCTCCTCTCATTCTCCTACTTTCGGTCTCTTCATTACCCCTCACTTCGCCTCACCTTACCCTCTATTCCCGTACTTCCCCCCTTCATTTCCCCTACTTCTGCTCCCCTAATTTCCTTCACTTCCCCTACCCACACTCAAAAAAATCAACCAGCATTCTGGTTAAATATGCCCTTACTATTTTTTTCTGGTTAGACAAATCCGAATTATGGTTGAATTAACCAGAATTTCTGGTTAATTTGAACAAAATTCTGGTTAATTCAACCATAATTCTGGTTAGTCTTACAAAAAAAAATAGTAAGGGCATATTTAACCAGAATTCTGGTTGACTTAACCAGACATTTTTTCGAGTGCATCATTTCCCCTCACCACCTCTTCAATATTTCCCCTATTTCTCCTCCTCTGATTTTCTATCACTTCCCCTACTTCCCCACCCCTTATTTCCCCTTATTCCTTCCTCCTCTATCATGTCCCCCACTGCCCCCTTATTACCCCCACTTCTCGTCTCATAATTTCCCCACACTTCCCTTCACTTTCCCTACTTGGAACAAAGTACGACGGATGGACACTTGACCGAAACTCTAAGGGAAGTTTTTCAATAACAGGGGAAAAAGGAGAATTTAAAAAAAGGGAAAATGCAGGGGAATAGGGGAAAGACTGCGTTCCTGTACACTACCGTCGAAAATTATCCGCACGGCTAGGCGCGAGCGGTACTAAAAATCACTTCTGACTTTGAAACTTGATAACTCGTTCAAAAAAGATGCGAGAAACTTGTTTAAGTAACAGTTGGAAAGCTTAGAAAATTCCGCATCAAATAACCCCTAATTAAGATATTTGTGATTTTTTGAAGAGAATATACCGCGTAAGAAGTTTAAACAAAAAAATCAAAAATGTCTCGTATTTTGGACCTTGATGTCAACACGTGCTGTGACTTAGGAAAGTAGCAGCAGACATCTAAACATTTTATGATACAGTCTTTAAAGTCTTATCTTTATTTCAAGCCCATAAAACTTTAAAAATCTTTATGGCTTCCCGAGATATGACTAAAAATGCTGAAGCGTGTCTGCGTCAAGTTACAGTCGGCGATCACCGCTGTCGACCGCGAGAGTGGTAATCGCCGAGAATTTTTTAGATTTTGTACCTTACCTTCAACTCGTGCTGTGACTCAGGGAAATTGTGGAAAGAAACTAAAATTTACAGGACGTAATACATAAAATCTTATCTTTAATGTAAGCTAATAAAACTTGAAAAATCTTCACGAGTTCCCAAGATATTACAAAAAATGTCCAAGCGTGACTGAAACTTGACGCAGACACGCGCCAACATTTTTAGTAATATCTTGGAAACCCATAGAGATTTTAAAAGTCTTATTGGCTTAAATCTAAGAGAAGACTTCAAAGACTGTGTGGTTAACTTTTTCAACTTTTGTTACAACTTCCCTATACCATGCCACGAGTTGAAGTCGACATACAAAATTCGAGAATTTCCTAAATTTTTTTTAAATTTCTCACGTGATATATTCTCTTCACAAGATCAAAAATATCTTTAATAGGGGTCATTTGGCGCGGAATTTCATAAGCTTTACAACGGTTTTTCAAAAAGGTTTCTCGCTTCTTTTTTGAAGGAGTAATCACGCTTCAAATCCAGCAGTGATGATTAGTTATGCTCGCGCCTAGCCGTGTAGATAATTTCCGACGGTGATGTAATTCTCGATTTTGATGTTTCAAGTGCCCGGAATGATGGGCCTCATGCATGGGTGGCACCGAAGCACGTCTGTTTATCAACAGTTGCAAATTACTCCACAACAACAGACACTTTCTGGCCGCTCTACTCGATTCGTTGTCAAAGCGACCACGTAATCGCCAATATATATATGCTCCATGGAGTGAATTTGTGAAAAAAAGCCAGAATGCTTTATAGAGGCGAGGTGCTCATCCACTTTTTTCAATTTGCCATCGCTTCAATCGGGTCATCGGACCTTTCTCGGCCAAAGAAAAGGACAAAAAGAATAAAAAGAGAGAATGGACCGAAATTGAAAAAGAGATGATTGACGTGAGCGCCTATCTGCGAAAGCACGAATGTAAAATCGGGAAAAGAATGTTATTAGATGGGTTTCCTGGTGTTTCACTTTTTATCAACTTTTTTATTGCAGGAGGCAGTACCATTTTTTGTTTTTTATCGAACGTCGCATTTGAATGTAATAGCTCAATTTTAGTAACTGTTCGATTTTATTAATCAGACTTCCAACTGCTTTCTCCACTAAACAAATTTCTTTAAATTTAGAAGTATATTATGATAGGAATAGAAATTAACATAAGAGCTTAAATGAGTGTTAAAAATAGAATAATATAGGTACCTACTAAAAATGATTTATTGATAGCTCCTTTTACAGACTGTGGAAAAGAGAACTAATCAGGAATCACAAAATAAACTACAAAATAAACACAACAGAAAAGAAAAGCAAGAATATTGTTCTTGATAATTGATGAATAATGATATTTTAACTTCAGAATTAATATATAAGTATAACATTTTTCTATAGACAATCAATCCATTGCATTTTTGTGCAAAATACCAATTTTAACGAAATACACTAACATAACCAACAGTTGTTGAAAATTGTGAATTTTATTTTTTAAGTCAAATGATTAAAAAAAAAGTAATTCCAGTAAAAAAACGCTAATGTATCCTATTATTCTTCAAATACTGTAAATATTCTTTTAAATCAAATCATTTTTTAGTTTCAGGCGCAAAACTAACATAACGTAACAAAATATTTGTAGAGATTGTAATTCTTCTTTTAAATCTAATGGTTTTTGTTCAAAATAACTGAATACCGGTAAATATGTTAACATAACCTAAAATTGTTTAAAAATTGACAATCTTCTTTAAAATTTATACCCATTTGCGGAGAAAAAGGCAAACATGCCCTAAAATTGTTCCAACATTTTTTATCTTCTTTGAACTCCGATAATTTTTTATTAAAAGTACCGACTTTCAGTATAAACTGGCAATAAAATCAAAAACTGTTTATTGAATGACTGAATGATAATCTGAAGAATAATGATAATCTGGAAAATCTTATGATTACTTTGATTGAAAATACCAATTTTTGATGAAAATAAACTAACATAACATAACAAAAATTTGTTCCAAATTGTAAATCTTCTTTAAAATTTGCTGATTTTTGTTTAAAACTATAGATTTCCGATGAAAAATGTTAACATAAGCTTAAATTTTCAAAAATTCTACATCTTATTTGAAATCTATAGCAATTTGTCCAGTGAAAACGGAAAACCACTACCTTAACCTACAATTTTAGAAAAATTCAAAATCTTTTTTAAAATTTAATAATTTTTAATTAAAAATATGGATTTCCTAGGTAAAACACCAACATAACTTAAAATTGTTAAAAAGTTGTGAATCTTCTTTAAAATGTTTTAAATACAATTTGTTTAAAATTAAAAATACCTATTTCCAACCAAACAAAAAACACTAACACAAGCCGAAATTGCTCAAGTCTGTACATTTTATTATTATAAACTATATCCATTGGATTTAAATATAATGATTAATTTAAAATAACAAATTCAGGTGAAAAACACACCAGCATATATTTAAGCCTTTAGAAAAACCTACATATTCTTTTAAATTTAAAGTTAAAAAAATTAAAAATACCAATTATTTCCGACGGAAAACACGAATATAACATGATCAAAAAATATTTCGAATTCTAAATCTTGTTCGGAATCTAATAATTTTTTAAGAAAAAGACCTATTCCCGGTATAAAGCGCTAACATAACCTAAAATTGTTGTACAAGAGTATGGAAAAGCACAAACGTTTCTCAATTCGCATAAGGTTTTCTGTGATTTTTCTTATTGGAAGGGATTATTTGTAGATTTAATTTAAAAAAATTTTAATCTATGATATCAAGCAATAAAAATAATAATGTAAAGAAAAGCACCACTTTTTTGGGCAAAAAAATAAAATTTTATTTCAAAATAAATGTTATAAGAACAAAAGTATCTGAATTAAGTGTAATATGTTAAGGTGATTCATTTTACAATAAAAACAAAATAATTTTCGAACCCGAACACGCACGTTTTATCAAATGATTTTTTGTTGTTTTTTTATTTTCTCAGTCTGAAAAATGCATACATTAAATTTGTATACATGTAGAACGATCCCCTTTTACATTAAAAAAATTGTACATCATTTATTGCAAATTTTGTAACTTATTTTGTAAGAAAATCATTTTATCTCACTTATTTCATTTTTTTAAAAGAATTTGACTGCCATACATTGTGCCAATTAAAAAATACAATAAGTAAATTTAAAAAAGTACTTATTATAGAAAAATGTGAAAGAAGAAAAAATGATTATTTTCCTTAAAAATGAGTTAAAAAATTTCCATTAAATTATTTACAATGATGGTAATATAAAAGGAGATAATTCTATATGCACATAAATAATATACATGCCTTTTCAAGACATTGAGGAAATAGAAACAACAAAAAATCAATAAAAAAGAAAAAACTCAAATAGGAGATTTGAAAATCATATCCGATTAAAAATTTGTTGTGCATGTTCAGTTTCGACAATAATTTTTTTATCGCCCTAGTGAGATATATTGTTTTCTCTTTCGTATCACTGTTAAACCAATCATGTTAGATTTTCTGTTCTCTATTTATTTGCTCAAATCGTCGACAATTTGTTCTTTTATTTTTTCTTTAGATCGTAGCTACAAAAAATGGGAAAAGGTGACAGAATTGGCAAAATCTAAAATATAGGGATTCTGAGAAATTTTTATGTAAATAGGAGAAAAAAGGTGGATAGGGAACTGACTGTGATCCCTGGAACTTGTTTTTATTAAAAGTCTCTGAATTATGAATGATTTTTTTTCACAATCGAAAGAGGATTGAACGTTTCATATGCAATAATCTGACTGCTGATGGATCTTCACAAGATACAGACTGAATGAATAATAAATCGGCAAAACTGAATTAGTTTGTCGATTCCATTTCCGAGAGATCATACATTAAACATCGCGTCCTTTCATCCTCAGTTGGCTTCTCTCATTCAAGCTGTCACATTAACTCCGTCTCCTTCTGCCTTCCGGAAACATTTCAACGCTCTGGATTTGCAGAAGCTGTGTGTGAATCCGCAGAACATACTTTCAACATCTGCAGTGAATAAAATCGTGCTTCGTAACCCCCCCAGGTGCTAGACTTACAGTGGTTTAGACTTTTAGTGAAATCTGAATACAAGAAAAATAAAATTGAACTGTAGTTGATTCCGACCAATCTATTCACTCTCTCAAACTGAACCAGTGAAATTTTCACTGGTTGAATCAGTATTTTGAATTATTACTGGTGAATCAGTGATTTTCCGACCTTGACTGGTTGAAATAGTAAGTACATAACGCAACTAAAACAGAGTTAATGTGTATACCAGTGACGGAGGACAACGCGTACGACTAGATGACTACTGTTACTGAGTAACCAGTGAACCTCACTGATTAAATCAGCGACGGAACTCCAGTGAGTGAAACAGAGTGGTCCAAATAGGTAAAGAAATAATAAAAAAAATCACACATTTCTAAAACTGCTAAGGGAGCATCCATATCTTCCATGAAACTCTAAAGGGGGGGGGGGGTAAATAGTTCTTACTTCAAAAAAAAAAAAAATAAAATATTTAATGCTTCAAACAATTTTTTTTTAATTACCATAAATTGTCACATAGGAGGGGGGTCGCAATGGTTTTGTAACACGTGACACTTCGTTGATGACAAAATTAAATTTAAATCCATGTCGATACATAAATATCCAATATTAATGAATCGACAAAATTTCGCAGTTGCGATTTCAACCAAATAGCTGAATTTTTTAGAATAAAGTTCATTTTCAGAAAAGAGAGATGAATTTTCAATTCAAAAGGACGAATTTTCCACAAAACAGTTGAATTTTCGAAAAAAAGATGACTAACAAAATAGTTGTATTATTAACAAAATAATTAAAATTTCGAGAAAATAGTTAAATTTTTTATCGAGTAGCTGAATTCTTAACCAAGAAGATTAATATTCTACCAAAAGACGAATTTTCAACAAAATACATGAATTTTCAACCAATTAGCTGAATTTTGAACTAAAGAAAACAAGTTATCAATACAAAATGGAATAGTTACATTTTCAGTTTAAACAATTACTTTTCAACAACAAAAAACAAATTATCATATCAACAAAGAAATGCTCAAAGAAAGACATGAATTTTCAACATAGAAGATTAATTTTTTAACCAAGTAGATGAATTTTCAACCAAATTTCAACAAATTCAAGGTAAAAAACCAAATTTTTTAGAAAACATTTGACTTTTAAACCGAAAAACGAATTCTCAACCAGTTGAATCCAACTAAAAAAGGAGAATTTTTTAACAGAATAGTTGAAACCTCAACCAAAAAGTTGTATTTTTAACAAACGAAATTAATTTTCTACCCAAATAGACAAATTTTTGACAACAAAAAACATGGGTTTTCTACAAAATAGTTCAATTTTGAACTTATAAATGATAAATTTCGAACCCTAAAAGGAATACTTAAATTTTCAGATAAAAAAAAAATGACAAAAAAAAAAGAAATTTCCAACAAAATAGTTAAGTTTTCAATTAAATCGTTCAATGTAATACAAAATAGTTGAATTTTCAACTAAAATGAATCTTCAAACAAAGAAGTCTACTTTTCGACAAAGTAGTTCAACTTTAAACCAAATAGTTGATTTTTCACCAAAAAAATGAATTCTTAACGAAACATGTAATAGTTAGTATTTCAACAACAAAAAATTTTAATTTTAAATCAAAAGCAGTTGAATACAAAAAAAAAATGCAATCAAAAAAGATGAATTTTCAACAAAATAGTTCAATCTGCAACCAGAGCAATATTTACATTTTCAGGAAAGAAAATTAATTCCTAACAACAACAAAAACAGGATTTTTAGCAAAATAGTTCATTTTTCAACCAAAAAGATTAATTTTTCAACTAAAATGATAAATCTTTGACAAAAAATTAATTTTCAAGCAAGGAGTTTAACATTCAACGAAAGAGTTGAATTTTCATCCAAAAAATTTTTTTTTACCAAGAAGAATAATTTTCTACAAAAAAAGTTGAATTATCAACAAAATATGTACATGAATTTTCAACCAAGTATTCGAATTTTGAACTAAAAAAGATGAATTGAAACCAAATAGTTGAATTTTAAATTTAAAAAATTAACTTTCACCCAAAAATGAAACAAATTTTCAACAAAATAATTAAATTTTTAACCAAGGAGATGAATCTTCAACCAAAAAAATTAATTTTTTTATTAGTACTTCAACTTTAAACCAAGTAACTTCACAACTTAGAAATAAAAATTAATATAAAGAAAATGCATTTTAGACCAGTAGACAAAAAACAATCAACATCACATTATTTATGACATTTATCTGGTCGAAAACCATAACATTCAAAAATTTAAACCAAGTAGTTAATTTCTCAACAACAAAATTCATTCTTAATGAAACCCTTAATAGTTAATATTTTAACCAAACAAAATTTTAATTTGAAAAATACGAACTTAAACAAAAAATGAATTTTCAACCAGAAAAGATCAATTTTTAATTTAAAAAATTAACTGTCAACCAAAAAAAAATAATTTTTAGCAAAATAGCTAAACTTTCAACCAGAGATAAATTGGATTTAAAATGACGAATCTTCCAACCAAATTCCTACCAAGTAGTTGAATTTAAAAAAAAAATATGACTGCCAAAATAAAATGGCAAATTTGTTCCAAATAATCTCACGAGAGTACTTCAGAAGGGTACTTTTAAAATTCCAGAGAGGATGAAGGATTAAGAATTATTTGCGTAAAAATATTTAAAAAATGGTATTCACACAATTTCTAAAAATCTCTCTTTAGCCTGTAAAAGAGTTTAAATTGCCATAAAAATTACGAGATTTAATTAAAGTCTTAAATGGGTAGAATAAAAATAAAGAAAAAAACGATTGAGCATCAATCAAATTGAAAATATACCTCTGGACTACTTTTGATTTTACCAATTTGGACCTAGATTGAATTTTAAATAACGAACCAACAACCAACCGAAACTAAAATTGGAATTCGCTTTGACAAATTGCTGCGAAGGGAAGTTGTAAATATTTCCGAGAATTAATTTGGGATTTGCATACGTTTTTTAGAGTTGCAAAAATGTGTGTAAAATATTGCCACAGAAAGTTAATCAATGAAGATGTATTCCCATTTTTTTAAACTATTTTTTATTGGAAATCTGATGCCCTTTCTGAATTTGTCCCAAATTTAGAACAGATCTTGGAAAGAATTTTGCAAAGTTAATTCCAAATATATATAAATAATTATCACAATTTTTGAAAAACATTTTTTATAAGCTGTCAGGTCATCCTCCGTATTAATTTATCTTACTATCAAATGAGAGGATATTTTGTAACGTTGAAGGTGAAATTAAATACATCGTTAAAATACTCAAGGACTTAAGTTTAAAAAAATTTCATACTTCATACATAATTCAGAGCACATTAAAAATATCAATATTTCCAATGTAAATATTTTCCTGAGATTACTGAAAATGATACAAAGAAGTTTGAGTTAAATATAAGTATACTTTCAGATACTATGAGGTTGGTTTATTCCAGAATAAATCGTAGGAACGTGGTTGCGATGTAATTAAAAAAACACTTGATACTGATATATAATATTCCTGAATGTTCCCAGAGTTAAATTTCACTATTTATAAGTGCTTAAATATTCATTTACCTGTCTAAAAATTATTTTTAAATGTCGATGTGCACTGCAGAAATTTAATTACGTAAAATAACTTTAATCAAACCAAAATCATATTATCACTTAGAGAATTAAACTTACATTTGATGAGAATACATTTTAATTTAAGTACAAATTGCAATAAAAAAAGTAAATGCAAAGTCCTGCTTCGAAATTCTTAAAAATAAGGTCAATTTTTCATTCTTTCTTGGTTATTAGTTAACTTAAAATGGAAAATTTACTAAATTTATTTCCCTAATCCGGAAAAAACAAAAAAAGGAGCTAATTTTTTAATAAAACTTCAATTTTATGAAGTTATTGAATTTTTATGTGATGAACAAACTTGGAACATCTGAAGACAACTTGAAAGTTTGAGATTTTTCTATTTTACTCCTTAAGGCGATTGTTGTGCCAAAAAAACCGATGTCTTATAAAATAGCTTTTCTATGATTTTAAGAATCAAAACAATATCTTCTGAGGATGTCATTCTGAATAAAAAACATTATTTTTAATAAAAAAATTTCAAAACTTAAAAAAAAAAGTTTATTTTAACAATGTGTTTTGCAATTAAATTTCACTTACTATGGGTTCTTACCAATTTTTGAAAACTGGTTCAATTTGAATAATTGATAGCTTAGATTTTCGGGGAAAACAATCTCTACAACTTTACTGTTTCCAATTTTAAAAGTAAATTTTTCCATGTCTGAAATCGTTCAAACAACTTTTTTTGAAAGAAAAGAAGAAATTCAATTTAAAAAACTATTGTTAAAATAATTATTCTTTTATGAGGTTTAACCTTTTTTCATAACAAATGTTTTTTCTTTCATAAGACATGAATGATAATATCATTTCAATTTTTAAATAATAGAAAACTTTTTTCCCCAGAGATATGATTCTTGGCACAACTAACTTTAGAAGATATTTAAAGGAGAAAACGAAAGATTTAACCAAATTCACAGTTTTCACAAGACTGTTTTAAGCATAAAGTTTAGTCAAATTCTCTTAGTTTTTATTGAAATTAATAATATTATTAGGGACATAACTTTAGAATAAAGTTGGATTTAATTATTTTTACATAATAATAATTTGAGCATTGACTTTTTCAACTTAAAAATAAACTAATAAAAGAATTTAAGAGTCAGTTATTATGTTTTTAGTATTATTTTTCTATTTAATTATTCAATTAAAAAAAAAACTTTTTTATTGTAACTTGTACTTAAATTAAGATGTATTTTCAACAAATGAAAGTTTATTTCTGTAAATGCTAATATAATTTTGGTTTGATTACATTTTTAAATTTAATTTTGAAATATTAAAATTTCTCCATGGGTTATGTTTGAATGAAAAAACACACCAGTATTTTTTGGACGCATTGAATAGTACCTTTTTGAACTTATTAATAATCTAATAAACAAATTTATAAAGTCAGTTATTATGTTTTTAGAATTATTCATTTACACCCAACTCTCGGATTCTGCCCCCCCCCCCGGTCTCGGCCTTCCTAGAACTGCTGGCCCACGCAGTATCTCAGCGTGCAGGGAGAGAGACGGTTGCGACTCTCACCTCGGAAGGGCCGCAGTACGCGAGTACCCAGTCGAGTATATTGCGCAATATTATGCATTCCAATTGGAAACGGTTCAGGCGGGGTGGGCAATTTTAGTATAGGGCTGAAAGGGGGAGGGGAAATGAGATAGAAAGAGAAATGAGTAGTAGTAAAGACATACCTGTGCAGAAATCGCCCGATTTAGTACGTAATACCGATATGGCCCCGATCGGGATTTCCGACCTGGCCCTGATCGGTAGAACTCTGTGGCCCATACTTGGGCCAGACCGATTTCCTACTGAAGCGCCATCTCCATGCGCTCACAGAATTAGTGCTGGTCATTATTTTTAGATAGTGCAGTGAAATTCGAATATTACCCGTTTATAATATTCTGTCAATTATTGAAAGTGCTTAAGGCGAGTAATTTAATTAAATTTAATTAATTAATTCAGTTCCGAGGCACCGAGCACTAGACAGTATACCTCGAAACCTGCGTGAGAAAAATTAAAGTAAGTAATTACGCTCTGCGGCTCATTGAAACCTAACCTCAAATAAATAAATCATCAATTAAATTGTCTTTTTTCAATAAATATAAATGAAATGATTATAGATGGTAATGTGTGTGATCCGGAAGTGAACATTATTTAACCCGTTAAATTGATGAATGTGGACGAGCCAGAAAATTTGGATCCACTTGAAAGTCAATTTTCGACTAACATCAACGCAGTTTCAGAGCACTAAGAAACATTGGAAGAATTATTGGAAATTCCAAAGATTGGGTTGGCCATCGAAAAGAGAGAACCACGCACTAGTTTCGACTATACTGAAATTAAACGTATGTTATTTTTGTGTCAAATAAATAATATTTTATAATTTATAAATCTCTCTTTATTCTCGAAATCCATTAAAATTGGATTATAATAAGACTGATCGGGTACCGATCGGGTTTATCGATCGGGAGTCCCGACCTGGCCCCGGTCTGGGCGTGTGTTTTATCCGGGATCTGGCCCCGATCGGGATTCCCTATCTGGGCCCGATCTGGCCCCAATCGGGACCAGATTGAAATTTCTGCACGGGTATGGGGAAGGCCTTTGTGAAAATGTAGTTGAAAGATTACTGATGAAGCCTGGGAGAGAGGCGAAGCGGTGGGGCGAGGGGTTTTAACGGGATGCAAACAGTTTAAGCTTTAAACCCACGAAACTAATTTACTTTATCCACCCAATCAGGAAATAGCACACTAATTGACACACAGGCATCAATTGGTAAACCAGTCATCAATTTAAAATCACTTTGAGGAGAATTACGATCAGATTGAGCATAAATTGCAGTGACAGATGCTCGGATAGTTTTCAGTTTGAAGTCACAAAGTTTCTTTCCTTCTTTTTCTGTCGGGGGTTTATTCACGCATTGGATTTCGGTTTGCAGGGGACAGAAGCGCTTATCGATTCGCGGTGGATGCACTGAAACAAAACGGGTGGATGAAAAGATGGAAAGAGGCGGAAAGCCGTGTTGTCTAACGGCAATCCGGTTAATTGAAATTGAAGTTGGTATACGCCGACGACGCCGTTGAGCTCAAATGTGACCAAAAAAAAGGAGAAAAGAGAGGGAAAAACGAATATAACTGAGACAAAATGCTAAAAGGAATTTCGTTTACTGCGCTGAATCGGGAAATTGCATTTATGAATTGATGAATAATAAATAATTGTAGAAGGTTTTATGTATGTACCTTACATTTCAGTCCTGGACTTCATTTAAATAATTAGCAATTTTAACTTTCATGCAGAAATACATTCAGAGGTTTTTACACGATCATTTTTAACATCGTTTAAATTACTTTGCTACGATTTATGACGATTTTGTCTACGCCTACAGTTTCTGAATTTATAATTTTAAAGCTTTTAAATTCAAGTTTTCCAATCTTTCAAATTAAACAAATAATCAAATTTGTTAGGGAAGGTCCATTAATTAGGTTCCATTAATTATAAGGGATTTCAAAAGATTTCAGAGCATTACAACATTTTTAGGGTATTTCAAGGTTTAATCAAGTTTTTAAAGATTTAACTGGATTTAGATGGATTTCAAGAGATTCCGAAGGATTTTGATAGATTTTGAGGAATTACGAGCGATTTCAGCAGATTTTAATAGATTTTAAGAGATTTCGAAATATTTCAAAAACAAGTCGCCAGATTTCAAAAGATTTTAAAGGATTTCACGTGAAAACTAAGTATTTTTAAGAATTTTGAAGGATAACAGGAGATTTAAATTTGATTTCAAAATATATGCAAATATTTCGAAGGATTTTAACGGTTCGAAATTAATTAATAACTTTTCCCCCTTTTTCCCCATGTTTTCAAGAAACTTTGAAAAATTTAAATTATTTTGTTGACAATGCAACTATTTTGTTAAAAAGTCATTTTTTTGTCAGAAATTAAAACTACTTGGTTAAACTACATTGTCAAAAATTTATTTTTTCTGGTTGAAGATTTATCTCTTTAGTTACAAATTTACCTGCTCCATTTTTATAAGATTAATCCTCTGGGTTAAACAATTAACTTTTGGGGGGAAATTAATCTTTTCTGGTTGAAAATTCCACTATTTGGTTGGAAACTCATGTATTTTCTTGGAAATTCGTCTTCTTTGTTAGAAAATTAATCAACTTGGATAAAAATTCGTCCTTTTTGGTTAAGAATGCAACTGTTTGGTTGAAAAATAATCTGTTTTGTTTGAAGATTCAACTATTTTAATGAAAATTCGTCTTTTTTGGTTGAATTCGACTGTTTTTATTTTTTATTCAAATCTTTATTGGTTGAAATATCAACTATTACATGTTTCGTTAAAAATTCATCTTTTTGGGTTGAAAAATGAACTACTTGGTTCAAAGTTAAACTACTTTTTCCAAAAAGAATCTTTTTGGTGGAAGATCAATTATTTTAGTTAAAAATTTATCTCTTTTGTTGAAAAATTAACTTTTTGGAGAAACTTCATACTGTCGGTTGAAAATTCAACTATTTGGTTAAAAAGTAAACTCTTTCATTAACAATTAAATTTTTTGTTCAAAAATCACATTTTCGAGGTGAAAATTCAACTGTTTTAAACCTAATTCATCTTTTTGGCTTCAAAATTCAACAATTTTTTGGAAATTTATGTATGTTGTTGAAAATTCGTCTTTTTTTTGTTAGAAATTTAACTATTTGGTCAAAAATGATCGTTTAGAAGTTGAAAATTGAACTATTTCATAGAAAATTCATACATTTTGTCGAAAATTCGTATTTTTGGTTCCTGTTTTTTTGGTTGAAAGCAACTGGTTAAAAAGTTCTTTTTTTATGAAAATTAATTTGTTAAACTGAAAATTTGACGATTCAATTTTAGGTTCAAGGTTTTTTTTTTAAGAATTAAATTTTCTAAGGGTTAGTTTTTTTCAGTTGAGAATTAAACTATTTTGATTAAAATTCATCTTTTTTTATTAAAAATTTGTCTATTTGGTTCAGGATTCAAGTAATTTATTTAAAAAAAAAAATTTCATTCAATTCAACTGGTTGAAAATTCGTCTTTTGGTAAAAAAATAATCTTTCATGGAAGAAAAGTCATATTTTTTTGGTAACTATATTGATATTTTTTGTTAAAAGTTCAACTATTTTCTTGAAAATTCAAATGTTTTCAATGTAACTGTTTAGTTAACAATACATTTTTTATTGTTGACGATTCATTTCTTTTAGTAGAAAATCTTTTCTGGTTGAAAATTTAACTATTTATTTGAAAATCATCCTATTTCCCCTGTTTTGAGAGAATTTTGGGTTACGTTACTTTTCGGTGTGGCGAGGGGGGCAATACGGTCGTCAAAGAGGGGAAGGGGCATAGCTCGAAATTGGTAACAAAGTTTATGGACGGCCCTTAAGCATATTTGAACAAACTATTTAGAAAGAGGGAACTTACGTAAGAAATGCAATGGACACCCCTCCCCCCAAACTTACGTATTTACTGGAGGCTCCCTTACTGTATTTTGAATTGAAATGATTTTAAATTTAAATTTATAATTAATAAGAACGTTTATTTAAAAACAAATTAGGAAACTATTGAATAAAACAGGGTAGACTTTAGCTTTCGCCAATTTAGCATCTTATAAGCAGAAATATGAACTTTTCAACCCATAAATAGCCACACATTTATCACGCTAAATTACGCTATAGCTTAAGCAAAAAATCATAAATTGCATCCCGCTGATTCCGGTCTTTAGAAAGTTGGGAGCTAAACTAAAAGTTGGACAGACGAAAATAGCGGAAGCGAAAGAGAAGCGGCTAATCGATGGAGACCTCAGAATTGAACAATAAGAGAGAAAAGGTGCAAAGTATGCGGAGGAATCAACGAAAAATAGACTGCGGAGGACATTGTATATGTATGAAGTGCAAGTTTTTCTTTTTATTTGGAATGAGAGAAGAAAATGAAGACAACGAAAAGAAAAGGAAGATCTCGGAAAGAAAGAAGACGAATGATTGTAGGAATGAGGCTTCGCATAAAGAATGCAATTTGGCCAAGAAGAAAGAAGTTAGTGCATGGGGACTTGGAGTCAACGCAATTTGCAAGAAATTCCCACTACTTTTCCATCGTGTCGCAGGTGCTGGCGCACCAGGGTAATTGAAGAGGCACTTAGTAACAATTCGCCCACATCTTGGAAAAAAGCACCTGTTTTAAATTCGTCGACTGCCTCGCCTAATGGCACGTTCAATTTTAAAAGCAACGAAAAAACCGATAATTGCTTCGATAAACTCAATCTGTTGAAGCTCAATTTCTTCCCTGTGAATTAAAACCCAGAAAGAGAATCGATAATTGCCTTCTAAGGAAGATCCAAGACGTTTCGCGGTTTTCAATTCCATGACAAAGAGGGGTTTTACTGTGATTTTTAATCTATGAACAGAAAAACGTAGGGATAAATTTGGTTGTAGGTAGAATTAGAACGGTGTTTACTTTACCGTGGTTGTGATTCCAATACACTGTTAGAAATGTTTGCAATTTTGGTATATACGGTCATATTAAATTTCCTGTATGCTTACTAAATTCATTACATTTTGTAATTTCAGTATACTTACGTATGCTAAATTTATTTTATGAAGTTATATGTATACTAAATTTATCAAGTGTATAGTAGGTTTGTTTCACGTATATGAATTTCATAGTTTCTGTATATTAAATTTAATATACGTGTTTACTATATTCAGCTGCGCAAGCGCGTTTTGATTTACGCGAGACGGGCAACGTAGCCGATGGCATTTGTTTGAGTTCTGTGTCATGCTAAAAGGTTCGGCTTCTTTCTGCGAGGATCTGCGAAGTCTCCTCTTTAAAAGGTATGTTCAACTGTTTAACGCAAATGTAGCTTAACCATATGATTATTTGAAAATTAAAACTTTGATCTTTAATTTCATTTTTCATCTGATCATGTTTACAGATGATGAAGACGGAACCCACGCGAAACAGAACGCGTATACTGAATTTAGTATATGCGTATACTAAATTTCGTATACATGTATATACTGAATTTAGTATTCGCGTATACTAAATTCAGTAAATGCATTTACTAACTTTACTGTGCGCTGGTATACTAAATTTTATTTCATCTTGTGCATTCTTGCTTCCATTGCATGTATACTAAATCTAGTACCGATTTTTCTAACAGTGCAGTATGAGTACTTTACTAATATCATTTTAGAAAACAGTTATTATTCAAAGGAAAAGTAGAAAATGACTAGGACTTAAAGTTGTCTATTTTTTGGTAATCATCCACAAGTTCTATAATGATTTAATTTGATTAGAGATTTACAAAACTAAACATTTTTTCAAATGTGCAAACTATTGTTTGTACAGATTTCTCGTAAATAGAAAATATATCAACAAAATAAAGCCGCATTAGAATAATTGTTTAAAACTTTTTTTAGACAGATCTTCTAAGTGCCATACATATTTTTTGATTCAAAAGTAATAAAAATAGCTCTACTATATTATTTTTTATAAATTATGTGTCTTAAGATTATTCTTTATTGCGTTATTACGCGCACTTTTAAGGATTGAAAAATTAATTCTATTCAGAAATAATATTTTCCTTTAAAATTCTTCGTAACTATTGAAATATTATTATTTTTATTGAAAAAAGCAGTATCATTTGAAATTTTGGTCGCCTCAATTTATTAATAAAAAAGGGGTGTTACACAATATATTTAAAAAGTTTCCTAAAGCTTACAGCCTTTTGCTTTAATGAATTAAAATAACTTGAAACAAAATAAGAAATCTCTTTCACTATTATTCAGAATATTATTTATAGGCAGTATCTATGTGTATCGAAAAAATTCGGCTATTCGTACTGAAATTTCGGTTTACGTAGCGATAGTCACAGAAGTTATGTTTTTTAAACACTAGTTTTTACAGAATTTGTTCCATATAACCCATATTATAAAAGCTTTCTGAATACATTTTTCACCATTACAGAATTCATCAAAAAATTTACCTTGGTTCTGAGGAAGTCACCTTTTTGAAACTGACGTCACTCACCTGGAAAAATGAATTCAACAAATTAAAATGATTCCTTCACTCAATTCGAAATTTCAATTGACCTATTTAGGTAATTATTAAATGAAAAGCAAAAGTGCGCAATTAGCAATAGAATATGCTTCACAGAATATGCATTAAAATTACTTATTAATTGCGACTCAAAAAAATATATTTGAAGTCCCGTTCCCGGGACATTTTAATGAGAAAAAAGGATCTCGATTCGCAAGCTTACAGCTTAGCGCAGATGAGTTCTGGCAGCCTCAGAAGGGCATCTAATTAACTAGCTCCTTCCACTTTCAAATGAAATTATTTTTGCAGCGACAAGAGGAGAAGAGAAGGAAACTGTCGGTTGAGAAAGGATGGAAATATACTGGAAAACCCGCTCTGAAACTACCAAACTACTTTTCAAGCTGCCCCCGCGGCCCTCAGCAGGATTATAATTAAAACGTCGCGCTGGTCGCGGCATAATAAATTAATGCATAATTAACATAGCTAATTATAATACAAGACTGAAAATTTTTCTCCTATAATTCGAACGCGCGGCAACCGCGCGGCTCGCATATGCGGAGGCAGTGCGGCAGCTCGGTAATTTATGATCAGACATGAAAAATTACCGTCTCGGGGGGGTTTAATCATCCTCGGACCCTGTACCCCTAACTCCCCCAACCACGCGACTTTCTTCCTTTCCCTTTGCCCCACTGCTTCCACTATTATATACAGTGCATGCCATCGTACGCCGCCCCTTTTTGCTCGGACTTAATAACTTATTATAATTTGCCAAGGCAACGATCACGTGTATGAGCGAGATGATGCACAGGCACTTTCAAAGTTCCTGACATCGCGAAATTCGCGTATTACGTGTTTCTGATCATTTCATGTCAGAAATGTATAGATATGCAAACTAATTTTTAATTTACTTCTTGAGTAGCAGGCCACTTCTCTCCCTTCTCCCCAACAAAATCTCACTTAAGAATATTAAATACACTCAACTCCCGATATAAGAAATCCTGATTTAAAATATTCCTAGAATTGATTTCCTCGGCAGTCTCTTGATGAGGGGAGCCACGGGACGGAGAGAGAGGCTGTGCTCAGTCAAGCGTGACAAACAGCATGAGGGTCGCACTCTCATCCCATTAGTTGCATTAGGTTGCGTCATTCATTTAAACCCAGCAGAAATGGTTCACGCGGCCCTGGCCGCGTGAACATTTCGCCATTTTTTTTTAACATTTAGGCCATTTTCGTTTGGATTCCCCCGATTTAGGATCAAGGCCACTGCAAGGCATGTCCAAAACCGTTTTTATATCGGGAGTTGAATGTAAGAAAATAAATATTAAACTTGTCTCTAACATAAAGCTTCTTGACATACTTGACGTCTACTAAATGTGCCATAAAGAATAATGCCTGATAGACGATATTTTGTGATTCACTTTTGATTTTGAAGGTTCAGTTATAAGTAGGTAAGTAGTAGGTAGGTATAGTAGGAATAGCGTAAGCCGAGGTTGCTTATTTCAAGGAATTTTTGAGAACTTCCATGGATTTCAAAGGATTTCAACAAATTTCAAGGAAGTTTCACGGGTTTTGAGACTTTTAAAAGGATTGTATGAGATTTCTATGTATCTGAACTGATTTTTAAGGATTTTATTAGTTTTCTAGAGATTAAAAGTATTTCCACGGATTTAATAAAATTTCGAAACATTTTGAGGGCGTTTAGAGGATTTAATTTGAATTGCAGAGAATTTCCATGGATTTTAAGCAATTTCGTCAGATTTCATAACAATTCCATAAAATTTCCGATATTTTTGAACATATTAGGAGCATTTTGAAACGATATTATGGGATTCTTAAATATTGAAATTATTTCCAAAAGACTTAATCGGTTTTCAAGAATTTTCAAAACATTTCGAGGAAGTTTAGAGGATTTTGAAGATTTCCTAACATTTCCGGGAATTTTAAGAATTTTAGATTTTCCAAAGATTTTAAGGGATTTTAAGGAATTCTGAAGAATGTTAATGATTTCCAAAGATTTCAAGACATTTTTAGAGAACTTTGGCAGATAAATCAAATTTAATTTAATTTCCAGGGATTTTAAGCGATTCCACAGATTTCAAAAGATTCTAAGGTATTTCAAAGAATTTCACAAGATTTTAACGTTTGTTCTAGAGAGTTTCGATAATTGAGTTTAATTTAATTCATATTCAAGGGATTTCGTATGACGTATACTTTACAAAACAAATAAAATTTTATTTTAAAGGATTTCTACGGAATTCAACAATAATTAAATTTCAAGAGAGATCTTAATGATATTAAGGAAATTCGCAAATTTTTGCTGTGTAAAGGTTATTTGTGCAGAATTGCTATTTTTGTGTACTTTCATATGAGATCATGAGTGGTCTAAAATTAATCTTTCCTTTGTAGTTTCTCTACTTTTTGAAATAATTTCTATAATATTTTTGTATTATTTATTTCAATGCTGATTATCCTTTAATTTTTTTCTATATAATCATTTTCTATAATGAATTTCCCCCAATCCAGGGAATATTTTGCAATATCATACAATATTGTGCATGAGATTGCCTTCGGAATTAACATGGGATTTCAAATGGGAAAAGTTCAGTTTCTGAATGAATGGGGAAAAACTAATTTTCGTTAACTTTTCGTGAGTTAAATTTCAGTCAATTTTAAAAAAATACTTGAGGAATCGTTTCCACATCATTACGTTTAAATTTAAGGCCTCAAATACTTTGTATTGTACCCGGAAAATGCCCCGAAAATGCAAAATAGCAGTTTTATTTAAAATTACTGCTAGAGACGGCCTTTCTTGCATTTTTTTCAGCATGCATTGTTTTTATTTTTGATGAGTGACAAGTTTGCAAGTATCATTCAACTCATTCTTATTTTGTTGAAAAATTTTTTTTCCATTTTTTATTCTCCCTGTAAATCATGATAAGTTAGTATTTTCTGGAATTAATGACCCATTTTGAACATTTTAGCAATAATATTTGTTGATGAAGACGTTTTGCAATTGTTGTATTATTATTACTATTATTATTATTATATCTTCACTGCTATTTTGTGACATTCTGAGTGCAAATTTTTTTAATAATGATTAGTTAATAGTAATAATTAATAATGATATTGCTGTATAATAGGATCGCTTGATTTTCCATCTTTTTTTCGGATGGAATTCTAATACCCGACTAAAGCGGCCCCACCCATTAGGACATTTAACGTTTAAAATTTTGATTGGATCGGACAATATCTTCTGTTACCTTTTTGGAAATAAAAATTAAAAAAAAATTTTCCTATTGGTTCAAAATTAGACCAATTTTTTGTATTTACAGTTTTAGCTGGTGAGCAGTAATAAAAGATTAGATATTTAAATAAAAATTTCAATTTCGAATTTTTTTTAAATGTGAAAAAAAATTGTTTTGTATTGAGTTAAATGCACTCTTTTTTAGGAAAAGTTGAACATGTCGAATCTGAAATTTCTTCAGGTTGAATCGAAGAAACATGCTATTATTTTGTTTTCATAGAAAAATTTTTTTCGTTATTTTTGAATTTCAGGGCTTTGGCATATTTAATGTTCGATATATTCAACTATTTCCAAACAAATTTGCATTTTACTCAATCGAAAAAACATCTTTTCGCACATTCTCAAAAAATTCTAAATTCAAGAAAATTAATTTTTAATTTTGTATTGCTGTTCACTACCAAAAGCTTTGAATATAAAAACGAAATAAATTTTTTTTTTTTTTTTCACTATCAATATTACGTAGTGAAATATTCAAAGTCACGAGGCCAACTAACTTCCCTTTATGAAACACAGACTAAACAGAGCATAGCCAGATTTTTGAAATA
>JAABKJ010003375.1:0-26073 GCA_011634705.1 Andricus grossulariae | reverse complement strand
AGAAACACGAGAGCTTGCATGAAAAAATGCATGGACGTGCAGGAAGCTAGAGTAGTATGCCAGGACAGAAAAGTTTAGCGACAAATAGTTTATAAAAATAATGTGAGTAGAGTGAATGAAGCCTGAAACAAAGACCTTGGATACTAAAGGGCCCAAGTGGAGAGCCACACATGACAATTTTGTGAGGCTCTCTTCACGTGGGGTTACACTCTAGAAAAATTTAAAGACATCCTTGTCGTTCTACACCTTTCCTATTCACTTTACTATGATTCCTATCCTCATAGATTAATCAGAAAACTTTTTCTGATTTTAGTCATAAGAAATGTCGATATTCCGGATTAAATATTCAAGGGATGATAGAACGAACCTTGATGTAAATTCACATTTAAATAAAAAATCTCCAGTGACTTTAGTTACTCAAAAATGATTATTTCCATACTTGGATGTTTAAAGTATGAAAATACCCCCATAGTCAAAATGTGAAACTTTTAGCAAAATCTAACAAAGAGTTTAGGAGAAAAAAAAACATTTCACTAATTTAACTAACTGCTTGGCGGAAAGTTGATCTACTTTGTTAAAAATTCAGCTGTTAGATTCAAGATTCATAATTTTAGTTGAAAATTCATCTTTTTGATTACAAATTCAACTTTTTTGTTACAAATTAGTTTTTTTTTGTTTGTAAACAATTCAAATATTTTGGTAGGAAATTAAATTCTCTGGTTTGAAATTACCCTTTTTTGAGGAAATTTGAATCTTTCGTTGAAAATGCATCTCTTTGGTTTGAAAATTGTAGAAATTTTCAACAAATTTACCGATGTCAGTAAAAAGTCTAAATTTGAATGAAAAGTAACTTTTTTGTTTAACAATTTGTCCGCTTGGTTTGGAAATTCAACTGTTTTGTTAAAAAGCGTTCATTTTGGTATAAAAATTAAGGTGTTTTGGTAAAAAATTAGATATTTTTTTGTTAAAAATACAGCTGTTTGGTTGAAGAAGGTGACTAAAAAATCTTTCTTGGCTGGAAATTCAACTTTTTTGGTGCCAATTCATCCTTTTTGTGAAAAATTCAACTAGTTTGTCAAAAAACCATCTCTTTTGTTGAAAATTCAATATTTTCACTTGAAATTTTAGGAATTTAAAGAGTTTCAAATTAAATCATACAAAATGTGTTTTCTCCGAAATTTGAAACATTTTAGGCCTTGAAATATAAATTTGTTACCTGAATTTCAGAATGGAGTCTTAAGCCTAGAAAATTTTTACTGAATTTAGCGAACCAATTTTAAGGTATAACAATGATCAAAATTGCTATAATTAAATACATGAGACGTGACTTTCAGTTGAGATTCAATATGAGAAATCATTTCTTAATTGATGGAAATAAAGTCAACGAAACAAGTAATTCTGGCGGTTCTTCCGAACAATATGGAAAAACAAAACCCGTTCAAAATCTACTACTGCCGGATATTCTGAGTGAAATATGTTATGTATTTGTATTAATGTAAACAGTAACTTTTGATATAACTTGAAGTTACTTCATCTAGTAACAATTACTAGATTCAGTTACAAGCAACGTAACTGAAACTAGTTACTCAAAAAGGAAACTTATCCAACACTGAACGTGATAGTAGAGAAAAACTTAGAATCAGTAAATCACTCTTTTATTTTTATAAAAATTAAAGAATTTAAATACATTTTAAATTCTAAATATTTCTAACAAAAATTTTCTTGTTTTGTCTTCTCTAATTGTGATTTACAGGTAGACGGGCATTGCCTTTCACGGGACGGCGAATTCCAACTGGAAATCCAGGCAAAACTTCTTGGTTGGTGGCAGAAGCTTCAGCAGGTCGTCCAGGAAACACATGTTGGTCCTTCACAACGAGAACGCCATGTAAAGGTCCAATGTTATTTCCAAGGATTCGACGAGGTAAAAGTTGTACGTCCATACGAACAGGTGAGTCATAGTTCACATCATGTGTATTAACAATATTGTTATGTACCTGATGATTTCCATTTCCCGCCGACAAGCTCTGGTCGACTAACTGCGAATTCATGCTGTAAAAACATGACAAAGGATATCATGGATCAACCAAGTTAAAAGGAGCAGTTCACGACTTGTCCTCATTTCTGCATCATGATGCGATTTTATGTTCCGTCTGGTATGCGCCAACCATTTTGCACAATTTGAACTTTTTTTTGTGAAAAACTAGAAACAATAGGATTCTGTTTATATTTCGGATTAAGAAGTTCAAAGATAAATAAGGAACTTTTTTTCAAAACAAGATCATTTTTAATTTACGGTATGAATTTCTTCCTGGATATAGATTTTCTCGAGTATGAAAGATAATATATGGTTAAAAGTGCCCTGGTACACAAGGGTCAGACTGTACTTACGATCTCGTTCCGAGACAGGTATGAGGACGAGTCGTAGGTCGCCCAGTTGAAAGTTATTTGAATGTAAATTTTATTCTACAAACCTGGTAAACAATTTTTAAAGATTCTAAATAGTAAATTTTCTGTAAATTAACTCTACCGATTTTTATGGGTTAAATGTATGTTACATAGGGTATTAGGGCAGTTTAAAAAAAACATTCAGAATCTAGTTGAAGAAATTACTGTAACTTTGAAACGGTTTTTTTGTTGTTTTTTTTTGCAACACCGCCTTTCTTGTTGTCTTTTTTTAATTAGAAGGACGGGACATTTCTTCGATTATTATACCTAGTTTGAACATTTGAAGCACGTCTACTTGCGATCCGGCTTAAAAGCTCTCTATTCTCAGAGTTATTATTGATTTGAGGATTTACAGGAACATTATTCTCATGTTGTGGATGATTTTCAGATGGTGGCGATGAGTTCAGGTCAAATACCTGCAAACTCAATTCTGTAAACAGACAAAAAACAATATTACAGATTAATCAAGTTAAAAGTTATTTGTAATGGTGATGTCTAATCGTTTCAAAAAAATCTCTCTGTTCATCGAAAAAACCAGGTCAGAGAAAACATTGCTTCTTTAAAGGATACTTTAAGACTATCATAATGATATTTTTTTCCATAATGAATTGTTAGCTTTTTTTTGAAAATAAAAATAAATTTTTTGAAAAACCCATGTTTAAAACCAAATTTGTTCTATTCCAAAAATATATTTTTTATACTTTTTGAAATCACGTAGGATAAAAAATGGGCCGGAATTTTTTTCTTGGCCTAATTGAGGTTTTTACGCGCCCTCGAGCGTAAAAGTCTAAATTTGATTTTAAATAAATTTCCGGCTCACTTTTTATCCTACGTGATTTCAAAGAGTAGAAAAAAGCTATATCTTAAAAAAAAAGACTTTTCTTTAATATGTTTTTTTTTCAAAGAATAAATATCAATTTTCATTTTCAAAAAAAAATAAAAAAATTCATAATAAAAAAATTATATTGGCAACCGTTTGATAAATGGACATATGGTTTGCTGAATTAATATAGGTTCACTAGGACTATAAATCAGCCAAGTTTCAAACTGATAAAAAAAATAAATTTAGGTGAGTACACTTGACGTATTCTGTCCCATAGATATAATAGTAGCTATATTTTATTCTAGATCTACATATTACTTTTTTCAATGCTTTTTGAAACTCAAATAGAAAATGAGAAAACCTTATATTTTGACTTGTATAATATAGTATCGATTTTGAGGATTTGCCGGTCTCAGTGGGATTAAATCTTATATTTTTACATGCAATGATATTTGTTTAATTTTTATAAATGTATACACTACCTACGGATATTATCAGATCACCAACCAAGTGTCGTAATAAACATTAGCTTTGAGTTTGAACGGTGACATAGTCATCCAGAATATAGATGAAAATATTTTTAAACAACTGATAACAAGCTTATCACGTTCTGCCTCGAATGAGCCCTGGTTTAAGTATATTGGCGTGGGTATTACAAAAGTGATCTTTAGAACTTTACCTTCCATTTGAGCCCGTAAAGATGGAAAAATCTTCCAAGGATTCATGAAACAATAATTTTTATGTATGGACATGGTAAATTTAAAATAGATTGAATTAACCACATTGGACGGTGCGGTACTGTATTTTAAATCCCGCATGATCGCACATAAAAATGATTATTTTATGAATTGTAAAGACCTTTCAATGTTTAATGGCTTAAGCGAAAAATAAAATCATAAAGATTCACTGTTCAGAAATATAGAAGTAATAAAATTTCCCTAGCTCTTGCCAAGAGTTAAAAGTTGTAGTACAACATTTCTTAAAAATCGGAATTTCATGTTTGTCTTTTTTAAATCATAGCTTAATACCCACAAACTCAAATTACTTAAACTAGGGCTTATTTAACACAGAATTTAATGAGTTTTACAAGGATTTGAAGAAAAATATTTTTATCTATATTTTGGATGGCGCTATCAACCTTTCAAAGTCTATTGGCTAATTTTTTATAGGTCACCATTTTCGTGGTCTGATACTACCCGTCAGTAGGGTACAGATCAATAAGCAATAGTTTTTGTTCTTATTGAAACAATTTCTATTCAAAAAGCAGAAATTTTGTAAGGGTGCGGATACAAAACGAAAGCCAGTATCTGCCTTAATGAAAACGCAACTCACGGTTAGCAGCATTATTTACGTTCTTCGCTATAGTCGTCAATAGGAATGCACAAAAACATTTTTTCTTTATTTAACCACAATTGTTTAATATTATACTTACCAATAAAATTGAAGAAAACCAAAAGGCTCCAGAGGAGAGTACCAAAGACGAGCTTCATTTTTTTCTAAGTTCTTTGAAAGATAGCTCGCGATATATACACTATTCCCCACCTCACTCCTTATTGCGTACGACAATGTTGAAGAAATTAGTAGTGGTAGTAGAATTATATACAGTACTTGCAATTTCAAGCCAGAATTTGTAATGCAGAGTCTTGTGAAATCACAAACATATTAAACAGTGGACATATGAGCATATGCTAAAGTAATAATGATGTTTAATGAAAACTGACGTATTTTGTTTAATTAATGGATGAATTGAGACAAAAACACATCAAACATTTTTCTTTTCTATCTAGGTAGGGACATTCATCTAAAATTTTGAAAATTCTCCAAGTAACTTTATGAATACTACAATGGATGTGGTTTTAGTGGGTCTTGTCTGAGCCAGGACTGGCGCTGATCAGCTATGATGACATTACAGTTCTACTTTTTTATAATTCATTTCGGTTGTCTATTTTTGGCACTTTTTCAGTGTTATATCAATTCTAAAAATAAAACAACCAAAGTGAATTTTGGAAAACTCAAGAAAGAGAAATGAAAGTAAGAAAATTATGTTATCGCCTTCAAGAACGTGACTAATTTTTTGATGATTAGTTTTATTTTATTAGATTATTTCTCAAGATTTTGTACTTTTCAAGGAAAATCACAATTTTTTAGTCTTCCAGTAGACCTGGAGCCTGCTTTATTAAACCATTTGCTACGTTAGGACACGGAGAAAAAGTCGATTAACTTTATTAATTTATTAAATTAGAAAAATTATACCAACCATAAAAATATATTGGACGGAAGAAAATTATTAAAAGTTGTCAATTTTGTTTCTTTTAATTAGTAATAATTAACTTTTATAATTGTTTTCTTTTCATTACATACTTTTAAAGTTTCGAAAATGCGTAAGAGCGCATATTGAGGAGATAATTATCAAGGTGAATGAAGGAATATAAAATTGATTGCCTTCGTATTGTTGTTATAAGAATTAGAGGACAATCTCTTTTATCTCAGCTGAATCTTCATAATAATTTCTAATGTGTACTCTCACATATTTTAGAAGTTTCAAAAGAATTTACTAAAAGAATAAAATTATAAAAACTTGGCAAAATGATTATTACTAAATAAAAGAAAGAATCTCATCAGGTCTTCATAATTTTTTTCCTTTGAATATATTCTTAAGGTCTCCGTAATTTTCCTAATTAATCGAATTAAAAATTTTAATCGACTTTTTTCATTTTTTCTTCATTAAAAATTCAACTGTGTGGTTGGACTTCTTTGTTACAAATCAATTTTTCGGTTTCACATTTATTATTTTATTTGAGAGTTCAACTTTTTTCTCCAAAATTCATTTCATTCGCTGAAGAATCATCTTCTTCATTGAAAATATAAATATTTTGTAAAGAAACATTTTTTTCTTTGAAATCAATGTTTTGAACTACAAATTTACCTGTTTACCTTTTCTGGCTAAAAAAAACTTATTTTTTCAAAATTTGCTCTTGTGGGTTGATAATTCTATTATTTTGGTAGACAATTCAACTACTTAGTTCAAAATTAAGTTTGTTGCTCAAAGTTAATATTTTTAAGTAGGAAACTCAACTTTTTCCGATAATTGGCCGGAGAATTCAGAGAATTTTAAATATTTTTTCGTTAAAATATCAATTATTACATTTTACGTTGAGAATATATCTTTTTTGCTTGAATTTGTTTTTTTATTTGAAGTTAAAATATTTGTTTTCTTTGAAATATCAGCTATTATATTTTTTGTTAAGAATTAAACTGTTTTTGTTCAAGATTTTTTGTTGTTGAAAATTCCATTATTTTGTTGGGAATTTTATTATTTTGTTAAAAATTCAACTTTTTTTAGAAGTAATCTTGTTCGGACAAATATTTAACTGATTTTGGTTAAAGCTTATTATATTTGCTTAAGAACTAGGCATTAATTACAATAAGTATAAGAAGAATTATTTGCGAGATTCAGAATTACGCTCTTATTTTATAATTAGATGTACACACACACACGCGCGCGCGCATATATATATGCAATGTCAATTTTTTGATATAAACCTTTTACCATATTTTGTGATTCAAAGTAACAACCATATCTGCGTCTCAAGGTTGAAAATATACAAATTAAAATTTTGTTCTCATACATCTTTATAATACTATTGACTGAATAATCAGATAATTACCAGAATGAAATTCTTATTTTATTTGTTTTTCGTCCTCATTTGTATAGTAATATTTAAAGAAACAGGCTAAGATTTGATTTGATTTCGAAGATTTTAATCGATTTCATGAAATGAAAAAAATTGAGTGGAATTGCAAATAAATTTCATACATGTAGGATTTCTAAGATTTCAAGACACTTTAAAAGATTTAAGCGTAGTTTATAAAGTTTTCAACATTCCAAAAAATTGCAAAAAAACTAAGGGATTTTTTAGCATTTTAAAGATTTGAAAAGGTTTTCTAATATTTCCAGGAATTTCAAAAGATTTGAAATTTTATAAAGGTTATGATATATTTAAAACGATTGCAAAGACACAGTACAATAATGCATCAATAAGTTTGAAGATCGCTTTCATATTTCAGAGATAACACTCTTTCCCCTATTTCCTTTTCTCAAAGAATTCATGATTTTAGTTAAATACTGACATATTTAATGGGAAATTTAAATATTTTGTTGAAAATTCGTTGCTTTTTTTCTTTGAAAATTATATTTTTATACTTTAAATGTAACTATTTTGTTAAAAATTAGTATTTTTGGTGAAATTTAATTGTTTTGTATTTAGGATAAAGTCATGTCTAGTTCAAATATCAACTATGACATTTTTTGCTGAGAATGCGTCTTTTTTGTTTAAATAAAATAGTTTTCTCACTACTGAATTAAGAAATATCTTGACTGATCGAATTAGTAATTTGTATTGATCTTCAGTGGCCCACTTTCTGCTAATAAAATCTGCAAGATTTCACTAGTAACTAGTTTAGTTTTTGAAATTTTTATTCAAAGAGACAATAAAGTATTTTTTGCGTAAGAAAAACAAGTCTATAAAATAAAAATAGACTTCTTTACATACTCATGTTCATCCTTATTTAACGCAAATCCTTATTACAAAGTTTGCTAAATAATTGCAATATTTCATGAAAAATTATAAAAATGTACAACTGAAATAAATCATTCTAAAAAATACGAACAAGTTGTCGAAAGACTTGATAAATATTTAAAAATTTTGCATGGTTACAAAAAAACTTAATTTATGAAGATTTTGAATGAAATATCTAGAAGCCTTTTATCATTAGCGAAAGGTTTCAATATAATAATAAAATACATAAATAAATAAAAAATATGAATTTTAACATAATATTTTGGGAATAATTCGAGTCAGTTAAAAAAATATTCAGGAATTTTAGTAGTTTCAAAGAGATTAAAAATATTTGAAAGCTTTGAAAAATTTCCGAAAATTCATCAAATATTTTTTAATTTCTCTCAAATTTCCACATGTTTCAAATATATTTCAAGCTGAACTGATGTTTTCCGAACATTTTGTGAAATCCTGTAAGAAGAAAAACTTTGTTACCAATTTTTTAGACATGTTTTTGACATGTATGAAAATTTCAAAAAACTTTTTAGTCTTCCCAAGGAACCCACAACAATTATATTTAGGCAATCTTAGCAACAAATAAACCTGAAAAATAAATTGTTATTCTACATTTTTGTTTTTCCTCAAAAACTATTTCCCACTCAACAAAAAAGGATGCTCAGTATTGAGTACATATGAAAGTCTAGAAGTTATTTTTTCGAATTTATCATTGTGTTTTTTTTATAAAATATTAATCTGGAAAAATTAGTCTTTCTAAGAATATTCCCTTATAGTTTTAACTTTATCAAATTTATTTCTTTACGAAATTGATACCTTTTTACACATACATTTCAAGAAAATTATATTTAAAGTGAATAAGGTAAGGTCAAATAGATGAAGTTAGTAAACAATTTTTGTTTTTTGAAATAAAACTATTTTTTTATTTGAATCAATCAAAACCAAACTGAAATTCTTCAAAATTTAAAACGTTGTACTTTGAAACTTATGAAATTATTAATTCAGAAATGTTTGATTGGAAGGCTTAATAATATACCTGCATAAAATGGAAGCTTCTAACACTTTCAAATTCAAGAATTTCAAATTAAATTCCGTTCCACATGAAAATTTCAAACATTCGAATTCTATAAATTGAACAGTTAAAGGATTTTTGGTTGAAAAATATGAATGCACACTCAGAAATAAGATTCTTTGGTTCAAAGAAGATTGATTAAAATCAAAAATAAATATTAATTGGCTCTCAGTCAAAAAAATGGTTTTTTGTTCCAATGAAAATTCTTCTTCGTTCTAACATCAGTAAATTAACGGATTATGATACAATTATTTACTTTCCATTTTTAGGTTTCACATTGAATTGGTAAGAACTCTGAAAACACTCTTAAAATACTTCGATCAAGTAATTGCTGAAATTTTTTTCTTGAAGAGTAGCTAAAAGTTAAATTATTCTTTTTTCTATCTGTAATTTTATTTACACACTTTTGATATTTTTTCCTGAATTTATAGGCATAAGATTATCTTTTCTTCACCTATCGGGAAATCCTTCTCTTTTCCATAATATTTTTATCGGCTGAAAGAAGTTTCTTTCACCATCTCCCTGTTAAAACACCTATGCTTCATTTGGTATTTCATATTCTTCTGAAGCTTCCTTCCTTTTCAATTTCTCAAGTTTTTAATTTATTTCTTCGATGCTAAGGTCCGACTTGATTTCTTGTATTTTAGCCGCTTTTTCTTTAATTGTTCTTTGAGATTCCATTCCTTCTATGTAGTCCATGAAGTGGTTCTTCCAATCCTCCATCTTCATTTCACTACTTATGCTTGACTTTTTCCTTCTCAGTTTGTTTATGTACTTCCAAATAACTTTCTCTGTTTTTTTTTCATTTTATATCTCTTCTTAGTCGTCATCCTTATTTCTAAACATTTTCCTGAATACTGATTTTTTCTGAATATAAGCTTCTCACGAACCATTATTCTCCTTTCATTTCCTGCATAACTTTTTGACCTTTCTCTTTGTTCTTGACTATGCTGTTGTTCCGTTCATTTCCAAAAATCTTATATTCTTCTCCTACTTTCTGTTGCGAGAAAACATTAGCACTCATTTTTTCATATTCGCTCTTACTTTCGTCATTTAGCAGTCTTCTTTTTGGCTATACTTGTACGTTCTGACAAATTCGGTTCCCAATATACATCCTATTGGTTCATAATCTGACTTTATTCTGTCCAGTATTTTGGAAGCTTCCACCTTATGCTAACCTTAGTTGTTACTTATAGTGACATCAATTACTAATAATCCCCTTCCTTTTTTCTTATTCGAATTATTACTGATCTCCTTCTGTATTGGATGCCATATCTTCAGATGCTCTACGGACTTCTTCATCTTTCTCACTCGTTTTTGCATTAAAATCTTCTTTGGTTAGTACTTTTTAATTTCCCTCATACACAATTTCTTCCTCCAGTTTAGCTGGCAGAACTTGAATCTTATCTTCTCAGTATATTGTCCAGATGTTCAATGTTTTATCTCCTAGCAGAATTTTGCTGCTCAGATCCTGTGCTGCTCCTTCTATATGTATTTCTCTCGTAGAAAATTTGCATACTCAGTAGAAACCTTTGGTTGACAATTGCCTGACTCTCGTACGATCTTTCTCCTCAATCCATGCTTCTATTAATCCGATATAATCAAAACTTTCGAAAAATTCTGAAAAATCCCTATATCTTTTCCTGACAGCTACTACATTCTAAAAAATGTCCTTTGTAATCTCTGGTTCTGGCTTTCGGAAGATTCTCTTTGCTTAAGGTCGTTGCGATTACTGGAAGTGATATTATTTCCTTCTATTGCTCTTCTTCAAGTCCCTCTAGCTTATCTAAACTTGGTTAACCCTCAGTTTTTGGTATCCTATTTTTACTTCCTTTCATGTAAAAAAGTTAGCCCATAAAAAAAAAATTGAAAAATCAAATCAACAAAAATAAAATATATTTGAGAAAAGTAATTTTTGTTTTTGAAACAGCGAAGTGCATCCTCGTTTTAATGGATTTTCATATCTTTGAATTAGTAATGTGACTTCGTGAGTTTCAAATTAAATAACTTGGCATCCAAGTTTTTGAAAAGTATAGAAATTTGAAAACCAGTCATGCTATTGCTTCTACTTATTTTTATTTCAATTATTATTATTTATAATATTAACGTAAACTGTGAAATCAATTATAAAATTCAAACCTCTCTCAACATTATTCCTATTAAATTAGCATTATATTCAGACTTTCAGTAGAAATAATTTTTGCTGTAAATGCCTATTTGGAAGATTTTGCTAATATCATTGGTTTGTTTCAAACGATACTTGTGGTCAAATCAAGGATAAATATCGGTTGTTCAGCTATACTTGTCATTGTTTTCTCTCTTGAGCTTTAAATGATCTTTTTATTTCCAAAAAGTCACTTTTATTTTTGCACTTCTTATTCCCTTTTAACAATTGACTTTCCGTTCGATTTGACTCATTTCCTTTCCCTATTTTATTTACAATCTCCGCTAGTTTTTCATTAATAGACCCTTCTATGAGCTGGCTATTCCCTTCGGCTGTTATGGTAGAGTTAATTTCATCTAAGTCTTAAATCTGGTTTTCCTGTTCCATTTTTTCTGTTTTCTCTTCCAATTCTTCATTTAGCTGTCTTACCTCTTCCTCTGATTATAATCTCATTTTACGGTATTCTCAAATTTTTCTCCTGAAGCTAATTCCAGATATTTATATTTTACAACTGTTTCGCAATTCACAGCCTCTAACACTAAGTCTGGAAAAAAAATGATCTATTGTTTTGTCTTCCACCACACAGTTTGACAGCTTATTAGTTAGTTGATCAAAAATCGAACTTTTCAGGACACTACAAGGAACCAAACTCTACAGAACGACATCCGGGTCTATGGCTTAATGTTTCTGTTTACTACATTTATGGAAGTAAATCAAAAAATATATATAAACTTAGAAACGTAAAATCGTGTGAAAAATATTGCATAAGAAGGCTTAAAAAGATGTATGTTCAAAAAAAATCAATTTGAAAGAAACATTTGCTCAAGAAAGTCAGTTTTTGTTGTCAGTTTTAATTTGCACAAAAGAGTTAATCTCTTTTCATTTTCCCCCATCTTTTTTGATTTGCTATATAACTCCTTTTGTACAATTAGGTTCCACAAATTGACTTTCTTGAATATATGCTTTTTGAACTGATTTTTTCCTTAATATACATCTTTTTAAACCTTCTTGTATAATGTTTTTGCACAATTTGACTTTTTTACGTTAATCCTATAAAAGAAAATTGAGAAGCTTATTAGTATAGGTCAGTTTGACATTTTTTACATTCTGTTTCAACTAGAAGTTCTTTCAATCAAATGAACATTTCATACTTTGAATTGAAAGAGCAAATTGTCAACATGTTAAACCAACATAACAATAATTTTTATCTGACTTTAGGATCATTCACAATTAGCTACAGTGTTGCGTAAGTATCTTGAAAAGGAAACTAATTATAGCATATTAATTATAAATTGTGGCTTCCGCTGATTGGTAAAAGCTATTCAACAAGAAAAGTTTTTTGTAATATTTGAAATATTAATAATTTATTTTTCAGTTTTCTTCGAAATATGTCTTTTTGGTTTGAAAATTCAACAATTTTTCTTTCTTGTTTTCAAATTCGGCTATTTTTCTCAAGATTGATCCCTTTACGTGGAAAAATCTAATTTTTATGGTTGAGAATTCAACTATTTTGTTAAAAATTCCTTTTTTTTGGTTAAGTCCAACTGTTTTTGACTTCAAATTAAAATTTCATTCGTTTAAAATAATATCAACTACTATATATTTTTTATTGATTTATCTACTTTGGTTGAACATTCATGTATTTTGTTGAAAATTCAATTATTTTATTTGGTTGAAAAGAAAATTTTTTGGTAAAATTCATATTTTCGGTTTGAAAATGCAACTGCTCCGTAGAAAATTCGTCTTTTTGGCCTAAAAATGCAACAATTCAGTCGAAAATTTTTTTCTTCCTTCGTCCAAAATTCGGCTTTTTCGTTACAAAATGTATCTTTTCTAGTTCAATTAGTTGATTCAAAAATAATGTGGATTTTTTTAAAGGAATTTGACTCTTTTGTTGAAAACTTTTGTTTTTGTTTAGAAAATTGATCTCTGTTGGTAATAAAATTTCTGTAGAGTTTAGCCCTGGTTGAAAATTTTACTACTTGTTTGAAAGTTGATCTGTTTTGTTGAAAATGCCGTTGTTCGGTTGAAGATTCATAATTCTAGTTGAAAACTCATCTCTTTGGTTGAAAATTTAACAATTTTGTTTTAAATTCTCCGTTTTTGTTTAAAAACGGTTGAAAATTCATGCTTGTTATTGAAAATTTAACATTTTCTACAAACTCTAATATTGGATGAAAAGTTTTTTTTTAAATTCGTTCTTCTCGCTTGAAAATTCAACTCTTCTCTTCAAAAATGTTCTTTTTGGGTTTCAACTTCATTTCTTCCAGTGAAAAGATTTCATATTTTTTGTTGAAAATACAACTGTTTGGTTTAAAAATATGATTAAAATATATTTCTTGGTTGGAAATTAAACTCTTCCGGTGAAAATTCATCTTTTTGGTTGAAAATTCAACTACATTGTTGAAAACTCATTTCTTTTGTTGAAAGTGCAATACTTTTACTTGGAATGATAGGAATTTAAAGCGTTTCAAATAGAATTTTCAACCATTTTATCAGTCGAAAAATATGATTTGCGTAGTAGAAATTCAATATGGAAAGTCATTTCAAATTTCTTATGAAAATATTATATATGAAAGAGAAAATCCGTTCAGAATTCGAGGACGCAGAATATTATTAGTGAAATGTCGTTTACTCAATTTCAATTTTATTCCTAATATATGTTGCTCATTTTTATTTTGACTTTTAGTTTATAAAATGAAAAAAGTGAAAAAATTAACTTTTTATGTAACTTGAAGTTACTTGTTCTAGTAACTAACTAGTTACAGTCACAAGTAACGTAACTATAACTAGTTGCTCAAAAAAGTAACTTACATAACACTGAATGTAATAATAGACAAAAACTTAGAATCAGTAAATCACTATTTATTTCTATAAACATATACAAAATTTAGGGACATTTAAAAGTTTCAATATTTCTGACAAAAAATGTCTGGTTTTGTCTTCTCTAATTGTGATTTTTAGGAAGAGGGGCATGCCCTCTCGCGGGACGGGAAATTGCGACTGGATAGCCATGCAAAATTTCTTCGTGGGTGGCCGAGGGATCAGCTGGTGCTCCACGAAATACATGTTGGTTTAAAAAGAGTTGGTTATGTAAAGGTCCAAGGTTGTTTCCCAAAATTGGAAGAGGTAAAAGTTTTACTTCCATATTAACAGGTGAATCATAGTTTACATGATGTCCATGAACATTGCCATGTGCCTGATGATTTCCATTTTCCGCCAACAAATTTCGGTCGACTAACTGCAAATTTTCGCTGTAAAAACATTACAAAAAATATTAAATATCAACCAAGTTGAAAGGAGCAGTTCACGACTCATCCTTACACCTGCTTCAGTGCGAAATTGTACGCGTCTGGCCCTTATGGACCCCCCCTGAAGACGATAGGCGGTCCACCACCACCACCAGTTAACTGTTACTTCCTTACACGGGAAACCATATATCTATGAAGTAATTGATACTGGGTTGGCGAAATGAAAAAGGAAAATGTTGGAACCTTTTACCTTATGTAACTCTGAATAGCTTTCAGGATAATAATGATAGCTTCTCAGTATGTCGATTCGGATAACATTTCAAACTTGTTTTATTCCGACAAACTGTTTTCTGAACAATTTCCTGACTTCTCAGTCCGGTGAAAATTCTGTTTCTTTCACAATTTTTATTTTTTCACTCTATAACAATATCACATGGGCTTTCCGACCTGTTAGAAATGTTTCAAATAACTATGGTGTTCTGTTTATATTCCAGATAAGGTGTTAAAAGATAAATAAGGTTGCTTCATCAAAACAAATAACAATGTTATAATTATTTCAGGGCATGCATTACTTCTTGGATATAGATTTGACCGAGTAAGGAAAATAATATATGGGTAAAAATGCGCTGGTTGTGGGGAACTGCCTGCCAACATCAAAGCTTTTAAACAATTGTTGAAAAATCTAAAGTCTAAATTTTCTTTAAATTGTCTCGAACGATTTTTATAGCTCAAATATATATCATACAGGGTATCAAGACAATTAAGAAAATATTTTTTTTCATTGATATTTTTTTACAAAACCACCTTTTTCAATGAGGGGATAGGGAATTCCTTCGACTACTATACCTAGTTTCAAGATTCCTATTTTCAAAATTATTATTGATTTGATGATTTACAGGAACATCATTGTTACGTTTCGGAGGTTTCGGCGGTAACCTACTAGTCCATCTGGGCGAACTTGATTCTGTAAACAGACGACAAATAATATTATAGATTAATCGGGTTGAGAGTTATTCGTAAAGTTGGGGTATAACCGTACCACCAAAATCTGTTTGGTTATCGAAAACACCCGGTCAGAGAAAACTTTTATAAGTTCTTTTGAGGATTTCGAAAAAACAAGTTTGATGTCTATTTTTTTCTCAATATTGACAAAAGTGACATATAAAAGTTGTATAAATATGATGCTCACTATATTGTATCAAGTCTTTTTTATATGAATAATATTTTATAAATGCGCCGATTTCGAATTCAGCTCCATTTTTTTACTATTTATTTGCTTACGCATAGAGAAAGCTTTGCCATGGTAACATTTTCGAAAAACGATAATTCATTTAATTGAACGTTCTGCAATTGAAAACAATACAATATTCTAAACAATTTTCCGGATATGTGTGTGCGGATGTGTGAATGTACCACTTTTCTTGGCCATATTTATCACATAAATGTATAAATTATTTTATTTTTATATTAAAATTTTATTTTCAAAGTTCAGCAGTAAGAAAAATGTAACATTTATGTGCATTATGAAACTGAGAAAAATTCAAAATCCACAATGAAACATTTTATTTAATGAGGACAGACCCATACAATAGCAATTTAATTTATATTTGACACGAGCACAATTTCGTAACTTTATTTTTCTTCAAAAGTCAAATTAGTATTTTCACAATAAATGTGAAATAATCATTTTTCCGTATTTTTGTTTCACTATTTACATTTAAATAAAAGTTTTGAAAATCTAAACTTACCACAAAAGGTTAAATTTGGTTAGTTCTATTAAAAATTTTAGGTTCTCTTGATACCTTGATCCTGTAAATATGACAAATTTCACTTCAAATATTGATACTTTAGAGGAAAAACAATTTTTGGTTCAAAGTACAACCAATTAGTTGAAAGTAGAACTACTTTGCTAAAAATTCATTTTTTTTGGTTGATGATTTCTCATTTTAGTAGAAAACACTTTTTTTGTGTTCAAAATTTAAACATTTTGTTGGCAATTTTTCGTTGTTGTAAATCAATTTTCTAAACTGAAAAGTTAACTATTCCATATTTGGTTTAACATTTATCTTCTTCAGTTCAAAATGCAGCTATTCGGTTAAAAATTAAAAACTTCGTTGAGAACTCATGTATTTTGTTAAAAATTAATCTTTTTTGGTAGAAAATTAATCTTTTTGGTTGAACATTCAATTCATTGATTGGAAATTAGTTTTTTTTATTAAAAATCATTATTTTCAACTGAAAATTGAACGATTCCATTTTTTGTCGAAAATTTATCTTTTTTGATAGACATTTAATCTCCTTGGTATAAAATTCATCTGTTTGGTTGAAAATGTAACTATTTAGTTGGAAAGTAATCTATTTTGTTAAAAATTTGTATTTTTTTCGTAGAAAATTCATGTTCTGGGTTGAAAATTCAATTATTGGGGTAAAAATGTAACTATTTTGTTGAAAATTAGTTTTTTCTGTGTTGAAAATTAATTTTTTTAGCTGAAAATGTAACTATTCTATTTTTTGTCGGAAATTTATCTTTTATGATAGATATTTAATCTTCTTGATTGAAAATTCATCTCTTTGGTTGCAAATTGAACTATTTTGTTGAAAATTAATCTATTTTGTTGAAAATTCGTCTTTTTTTGGTAGAAAATTCATCTTCTGGGTTGAAAATTCAACCATTGGGGTAAAAGTGAAACTATCTTGTTGAAAATTTGTTGTTTTTGTTGTCGTTGAAAATTATTTTTATTTAGCTTAAAATGTAACTATTCCATTTTTCGTCGAAAATTGATCTTTTATGATCGACGTTTAATCTTCTTGGTTGAAAATTAATCTCTTTGGTTGAAAATTTGTCTTTTTTTGGTAGAGAATTCATCTCCTGGGTTGAAAATTCAACTATTGGGGTGAAAATGTAACAATTTTCTTGAAAATTAGTTCGTTTTTTTGTTTAAAATGAATTTTTTCAGCTGAAAATGTAACTATTCTTTTTTTTGTCGGAAATGTATCTTTTATGATAGATATTTAATCTTCTTGGTTGAAAATTCATCTCTTTGGTTGAAAATTGAACTATTTTGTTGAAAATTAATCTATTCTGTTGAAGAATGTTATTTTTTGGTAGAAAATTCATCTTCTGGGTAGAAAATTCAAATGATTGGGTTAAAAATTCATTTTCTTGAATAAAAAGTCAAAGCTTCATGTAATAATATTTTTTATGTGCAAAGATGCTAAATTTGGAATAAATTTTATGGGTCACATTAGACGGTACGGTAATGTATTTCTAATTTAGCTCATTTGAATTAAAATTTAAAAAACTTTCCAACCATTTGAAGAAAAATGTTTTTTTCTCTATGTTCTGAATGGTGCTACCTTTCAAAGTCAAGGCTAATTTTTTGTAGGTCACCTGGTTAGTGGTCTGATACTATCCGTCGGTAGTGTACAAATAAAGACGCAATCTTTTTTGTAAATGTTTAAAAAGCAGTACATCGCCTTTATTAAAACACAACTCGCAATTAGGGGTGATGATTCATAAACTAGGTTACACGTTTTTCTTTTGTTTAAAGAAAGATAAGAATAAAACTTCCATAAAGGTAAATAGGATACAACGATGTAAACAATGATTAGTTTAAAAAGATTATACTTGCCAATCGAATTGAAGAAAATCAAAAAGCTCCAGCAAAGAATACCAAAAACGAGCTTCATTTCCCTCAAAATGGACCCAGTTACACAGGCGAGCCTACAGTAAGCGTCACTAGAATAAGCTAGCTTAAATACAAGAGTGGATCAGTTTTGCGTCGGCGCAAAAGCGTTTTCAGCAGTGGCTCTCTGTTGCACACGCGGAGACCCTGGGGCTTCTGCGCCGACGCGAATCTGATCGCTCTTATTTAAGCTGGCTTTTTCTAAAGAGGCTTGCTTTAATCTCGCTGGTGTAACTGTGCCTAATGTAAGAGATATTTTGAAATATGACTTACGATATATACTCCATTCTCCACGTCACTCCTCTTTACGTAAGATATTGTTAAGAAAATCAGTGGAAGTGGTAGAATCATATACGTTACTTGCAATTTAACATTACAATTTTTAAGGTGACGTCTTGTGCAATCACAAACATTTTTAAAAGTGTACAAATGAGCATTTGAGAAAGCTTTGATAAGGATTACTTGAAAACTGGCATATTGTGTTTATATAATGGATAAATTGAGACAAACATAAAATATTTTTCCTCTCTATCCTGGTACAGAAATTCATCTGAACTTTTAGAAGTTCTCCGAGTGACTTAATAAGCAATAAAATGAAGGTAGTTTTATTATAACAATTAAATGTAATTTTATCAAAACAATAAAATTCAAACGTGAATCTACTTTTTTTTCTTTTTCTTTGGAAAACAGACAAAAATAATTGAAAATATTGATATTTGAAAGATTGAAAAAGAGTTTACACAAACAATTATCTTCAAATCAACATATTCATTTTTTCCGCATTGACACAGCAATTTAAAATGAAAACACTAATTTTTAGACGTTTAGATTCTATCAGATTATTTTTCAAGATTTTGTAATTTTTATTGAAAATTTCAATTTTTTACTTTTCTGGTAGATCCTAAAAATATATTAAAAGAAAAAAATTATTAAAAGTTGGCATAATTTTTTTTTATTCAGTGATAATTAACTTTCATAATTTTGTTCCTTTTATTACATTTTTTGAAACTTCTAAAATATGTGAGGGCACACATTGAAGGAAAAATTATCATGCAGGTTAATGATTTAAGATAAAAAATAACGCCTTCGTATTATTGTGATAATAATGAGAAGGCAATCTTTTTTATCTCACCTCATTCACCTTCACAATAATTTCTAATGTGTGCTCTTACATATTTTAGAAGCCTGAAAAGATTATACTGAAGGGAAAAAAATTATAAAAGGTAATTATTACTGAATAAAAAACCTCGTAAACTTATTTGAAATTTTTGTCCTTCAAATATATAAATGAAGTATCTATAATTTTTCTAATTTATTGAATTAAAAAAGGTGATCGACCTTTTTCTCAGGATTCTAAGGTAGCAAATGGTTTAATAGAGTGGGCACCAGTATCTTTACTGGAATACTAAAAAATCAAAATTTCCCATGAAGAGAACAAAATCTTGAGAAATAATCGATTGATCAAAATTTGATGAAATTTATACTACACTTTCATATAAACAACTGGAATGAAAATTTTTTGACCAATCAGTTAAATTGCGAAAGCTCTTGGTTTGCCGAAAATCCGAAATACCCACAAAATCAGACATTTTTCATGTTTTCTGAATCTGCCAAGTACAAGTTACAGTCAAAAAATCATCTCTTTCGTCAAAAATTAACAGTTGATTAAAAATTATTCTCTATGGTTGAGAATTCAACTAATTTGTGAAATTTTTTCCATATTTAGTTAAATGCCACTACTTCTTATTTTAAATTAAAATCTCTTTTTGGTTGAAATATCCACTAAAAAACTTGGTTGAACTTCTTTGTTGAAAAATTCATTTTTTCGGTTTGTTTTAAAATTCATAATTTTAATCGAAAAGTCAACTATTTTGTTAAAAATTAAACTATTCTATTGAAAAGTTGTCTTTTACTGTCGATAATTTAACTGTTTTGTTAAATATCCGTTATTTGGATTGAAAGTTTAACTTTCTTCTAAGAACTTTCTTTCCCCATATTAAAAATTCAACTATTTGGTTAAAAAAGCCTTTTTTGTTGAAAATCAATATTTTTAACAACAAATTTAACTGTTCAATTTTTGGTTGAACATTGATTGTTTTTAGATTGCAATTCAACTTTGTGGTTAAAATTAACTTTTTTGTTTCTGTCTGTTTCTCGATTCTCAAAACATAAAAATGAAAGTTTCCTTATCTTTATTCCTTATGATAATAATACATAAACGAATAATTACCAGAACAAGCTTCTTTCGTATCTTTTTTTTCACGCCCTCATTTACATACATAATATTGACATAAGCGGACTAAGACTTGATATTGTTTCAAAGATTTCAGGGGATTTTGAGAAATTGAAAAAAATTTAACTGGATTGCGGAGAATTTTTCCTACATTATAAGGATTTTTATGGGATTTCAATAAATATAATAAATTTTCTAAATATTTTATATTATTTCTATAAATTTCAAAGAATGTCACAAGAATAAAGGCTTTTTATAGTATTATAAAGATTTCAAGAGATTTTTAAATATTTCAGGGGATTTCACAAGATTTGAAAATACCGTGCGGTTTTAAAAAATTTCCTTGAATTTCGAAAGATGTGGAAGGATTCCATATAGGATCTACAAACATTTTAGGATATTTTGAAAGATTTAAATTTATTTTAGACAAAATAATTCAAAATTTAAAATGATTTAAAGAGAATTGAATAAATGTCGATTTTTTAAGATTTTTAATAAAAAATTTTAAAGCTTTTTAAAAATTCTCAAAGATTTCAAGATAATAAATAATATAAATATTCTTTTCCCTCTTTTTTCATTTGTCATTTATTTGTCTCTTATTAGCCGAAAAGTGAGGTAGTTTGGAAATCTAATTTTTAATTGGGAATCTTCTTCATGCTAATTTTGCATAAAATTATTCATAAGAAAGAAGATTTCACTTTCGATCTTAAATAAAAAATACAAGAATTTTTTGGAAGATTCCTGAGAAAATTCGATGTGATTTTTCATTCACAAAAAATTAATTTCAACACAATATTTTAAAATATTTCAAAACAATTCAAAATATTTCCAAAATGGTCCAAAAAGAATTTGGAAGATTTTAACGCAATTTCAGGAATAATTTGTGTCAGTTTAAAAGATATTTATAAATTTTATAAGTTTTGTAGAGATTAGAATTATTTGAAACCTTTGAGAGATTTCCAAAAATTTATGAAATATTATCCATTTTCATTCAAACCTCCACATGTTCTGAATATCTTTCAAGATAAACTAAAGATTTTCTTATATTTGTTAAAAGTGCTGTAAAATAAAAAATCTTCATCTAAAATTTTCTAGATACTGGTTCACTGTTTTAATTTTATCAAGTTGATTTCTTCACGAAATCTATATATTTTTACACATTCATTTCAAAAAGATTATTTTTAACGTAAATAAAGTAAGGCTAGATAGATGAAGCTAGTAAATATTTTTTGATTTGTCATTTAGAGGAAGTAGCTTGTGCATACATCATGTTTTTGAGGTGGTCTGGCATATTTACCAGTTTCCCAATATTATCCTCTTATTGTTTCAATTAAGCTAAAAATCTTACCAAAGTGGCGGTCTTAATGCTTGAAAAAAATATCCGAGTTTTTCCGGGTTCATACAAATTTTTCAGGGTTATTGGAATTAATTTTTTTTCATTTGAAGTAATCAAAACTGAACTGCAAATGAAAGCATTGAAATTCAGTTCAAAGTAGTTTATTTTATATACCGTCTACCACTTAATACCTCTATGCTTCTTTCGATACTTCATATTCTCCTGAAGATTTTTTCCTATTAAATTTTTAAAATTTTTCATTCACTTCTTCGCTGCTAAGATCCAACTTGATTTCCTGTAATTTATTCCTTTAATTGTTGTATGAGACTCGATTCCTTTTGAATAGTCCATAAAGTGATCGTTCCAATCATCCATCTTCATTTCACTACTTATGCTTGATTTTTTCTTCCTTTGTTTGTTTATGTACTTCCAAATAACTTTATCTGTTTTTGCATTTGTTATCTCTTCTAATTCGTTATCCTTATTTTCACACATTTTCCTAAACTCTTATCTTTTTCGAACATAAGCTTCTCACCAACCTTTATTTTCTTTCCATTTCCTGTATAACTTCTTGATCTTTCTCTTTGTTCTTGACCATGCGGTTGTTCGCTTTATTTTCAAAAATCTTTTATTTTTCTTATACTACATACAGATCTAAGGCCTTTCCAGGTGCCTTTCCATTTTTCATTATTCCTAACACCTTGACTATTTCCTCCCTTGTTATGTCCTCTTCCTCATTTCTTTCTCTACCATATTTTCTTCCTTTCCTAACTTTTCTCTCTACTCCTCCTAGCAAACCAATAAAATTTGTTTTCCATTCTACCATTTCAATATCCTTTCTTTCTTCGTCTTTCTTTTTACCACACAACTCAGTATACTCCTTCCTTTTTCTCCTATATTCTTCTCCACTACTTTTTTCTTTCTTCCATTTTCTTTATTTCTTTCTGATCTCCTTCTTTTTCTCTTTAAATTCCTCATCACATGCACTTCTATTCCCTCCTTTACTGACATTTTTTCTGTTCGTGCACTCTGATCCTCTTTTTATTTCCCCTATCATTATTTCCATCTCCTCGTCCACATTTCCCTCTTTCATTTAAATATTTCTGACCTTTTCTTCACACTGTTCTTTTCCATCCAATCACAAATCCTCTTTTGTTTCTCTTTTTACCTTTGCTTTCTTTTTATCCATATTGTTATTACTTTTTTCCTCTGATGTCACTATTATGGGAAAGTGTTGCGAATCTATATAATACCCTACCTCTAGTTTTGTTTACTTTATCTTTTACCACATCATCCACTACCTCATCATCAATTATCGTTCCCCTTTCTCCTCCTAATCGTGTATATTCTCGTTCCTCATCTCCCTCTATATATCCGTTAAAGATTAAGATTCATGATCTTGTCTGTAGATTTACTTCCTCGCTCTCCTACCCATTTGCTTCCTCCTCCATCTCGTGTTCACGCATTGAAATCCCCCCCCCCCCCCAATGTAAGCCTAATCTATTCTTTATTTTCTTCCATCATTTCATTTTCTCTGCTTTTTCCTGCATATCACTGTTCACATAAGCCCCCACTATCTTCCACTTCTCTTCTCCTTTCTTAACTCTTCTTTCATTAATCCTTCTTTTTTTTCTTTCCTCTCTTTCTTATCCTTTCCTGTTATACATTCGTTCCTTACTCCCATCACCACTTCTCCTATTGCTCTGCCTTTTTTATTCTTTCTCTTTGCATTTTGAACTTGCCATTTGTAACCACTTGATAACCTCCCCCTTACTCTTTCCCTACCCTTTTCATCTAAGCACGTCTCCATCATTATTAATACATCCCACTGTGTAACATTTCTCGTAAACTCCCTATCCTTTCTCTTCAATCCTGCTATATTCCAGTAACATATCCTCCATCATTCCCTACTTTCATTTCTCGTCTCTCTTTGCTTCTTACTATTTATTTTTCTATCTCTCGTTCTCACCATGCACCTTTTATTTATATTCTGCCATACTTAAACCACGTTCTTTTTTCCTTACTTCTTTCGTCTCCCGCTATTTGCCTTAACTTATACTGGATATTCGTTGCTACTCATGTCAAATCATCCTCTATTCTCTCCGATCTTTCATGTAACAACCTCTCCTTTGTCACCACTTCCCTCTTATGTTCCCATTTCTTCAGTTTCACTAGTACTATTTTTCTCCTCTTCTCTTTTCCTCTCCTACGCTTCGCATTTCTTCTATCTCTACTTTAGCATCTATTCTTTTCAGCACATTTTCCACTCATTCCTTCAGTTCCTTCCCTTCTAATCTCAGACCCCTTATCACTGTGGTTCTCTTTCTTTCCTTTTTAATCTTCTTTCTGTTTCCTGTAACCTTTCCCTTTCATTAGTCCCACTCTCCCTTACAACATACTCCTGGTTTGATTTTTCGATCTTCACTATCCTACCTTCCAATTGTAGCATTGTTTTATTATGCACATCCTGTATTTTTAATCTTTTTTCTAAAGTCTGCGTCCTTCTTTCCAAATTTTGCTAACTTCTTCCCAGTTTCGCATCCATTTTCTAAGTTCGGCCATTTCTTTTCTAATTTCTTGTTTTATTTTCCCTCCTCTTTCTTGCTGTCTTTTCTCGTTCATCTTTATTACCTCTATCATCATTTCACGCAATTCTTCTAACTTTAACTTTTCAAGTTCTATCGGCCCTCTATGTTCAACTTTGTTTTCGTCTTTCCTCTTGTCTTTCTCCCCCGCTCTATTTTGACCTTTTCCCGATGGTGTTCTGATTATTTTCGGGTTTTTCAGGGTTGATCCTACTTCTATCTTGTCTTCGCTACTTCCTTTTTCCGCCCTATCCCTCATCCTATCTATGAACGGTTCGATTGGGCCAAAACTATCCACCCTCAATCTCTCCCTCTCTACCGTTTTCCTATATTGTTCCCTTCTTTTTGTCTCACTTTTGAGCGTGCAGAATACTTCCTCGTCTGCATCCATCAAAACATAACTTGCGTACTGCGTAGCTATCCTCTCCAAGGCGCTACCTCACCCTGCTATTGTACGTTCTTTCGTGCTTCTCTCTACATATCCCTCCCTGTCGCCGCTACTCGGCTGCATCTGTCTCCCAACCCTGCTCCTCGCGCTAAACAAACTAACCTCTCAGCCTACCCAAAATAGTCTCAATCTATCAAAATATCACACAACTCTTCACTTTAATTCTTTTCAACGTAGAAACACTCACTCACAAGATCCTGTGACACAATCCTCCCGTCAACTGACCTCAAATTCCACTGCAAACTCACTACAATTAGGACCGCTCAATTACCGCTACCTAACACTTTCATAGGACCAGACGAGGCGACGACCAGGTTAGTGGCCCCGGATAAACGCGAGAACATTGTTTTAAATGGTCAAACCAACTCAGGAGGAACATTCTTACTTGTTAGCAAGGAGGCTCATCGGCGCAAAGAGGATACATAAAGAGGTTACATGAACGTTGGGCCAATATGCACCCGGAATATGCTCACACAACGCCTCAGTTCTTAAGTATCTTTTACGCTAACATGAATATGAAGCCACCTTTGCAGATAGTCGATAATGCTAATATGAGAAGTAGAAAATGAAAAATCCACCAAAAAGTCTTTCTCAGGCTTGAAAAAATAGCTGAAGCTACTAGTGCTGTTCTCGATTTACTTTTCGAAGATGTTATCTCTGGAATCTGTACTGTGTAGTTTACGAGAAGGCGACCTCCCTGCTGAGCAACAATAGAAGTAATGATACTTCAGTTTGCCTGAGTAAGACACGCGAGCGTATTGCACAGCTTCAGTTTAAAACTAAAACGGCGAAACGGCATGCATCAAATGTTCAGTGCGTGATTAGCTACATAACATCCTTCCCTAGGGATCGCGGGACCTTGTAGCTGGTGGGAGGACTTACGGGTCTCATGAGACTGTAGATCTGGAAGAGATGAACCAGAGGGGCTGCACTGCGAGGTTTGGTTTCTCTGGGGGTCTGACAGACACTAGTCGGTAAGACCTAAACTAAAGAGCGATCCTTCCAGGAGGTAATGGCAAAGCCTCCTGGAAAATCAAGGGCGCGAGTTCTCATGCTCCCAAGCTACGATGTAATCGCCGTGACTTTGGGACCCCAGGTCGAATCTCATAGTTTGAAGGCCCACAACCTGCAAGCGGGGCTCTGCTGGGGGAGTTCTTTACTTACCTAGCTTCTCGTGGCACTCAAATAAATCCTCAGAGACCGAAACAACCCAAAACCAATAAGGGGCTCTTTTCCGGGACCCTCTTCTAACCCACCGTCAAAAGTAGGAGGCTCCTTAGGGGGGCAACCCACCAGAGGCAGTGCGAACTAGAGATAACGGTGGAGACAATCTTGTCGAACCCGTAGAAGTGCAGCTGACGGAATTCTTCGTAAGAAGCAGGCAACGTTGCGGAGCACAAAAAAGGAGAGACCGCAAAGCGCGTCTCGCAAACAGCAGCCAAGGCACCCCACAGGG
>JAABKJ010003374.1:0-26083 GCA_011634705.1 Andricus grossulariae | reverse complement strand
AAGTTATAACTGGCTGTTAATTGAGTCTATTAATAAATATTAAAAATTTACTGCACCATCAGTTGTGTAAATCAACGTTTCTAAATAAGCGATTTATTTCATGATAGAAGAGAAAATTTTAATTTCATATGATTTCTCATTATTATATTTATTTTATATTTCAATATTAGGAAATAATGCTGTTAATAACATTTTGCTACAGCAGTATACAATTTGTGAACTTTTTCACACTTTTAAAGAGATATGAAAATGAAAAAATTTTACAAAAACTTAGAATAACTGAATTAACGAAGTTTTGAAGTTTTAAATAGACGTTAAAAAAATTGAAAAAATTCAAAAACTCTTAAACCAAATTATATTTTTCAGTATTTCGAACAAAAATTTAGAAGATTTTAAAGAATTTAGAAGGAATAAGAAAATTTTCTCAAGATTTCTCTGAAAATTTCTAAACACGTAAAAAAAATATCGAAGGTTTTAAGGCATTTTTTTTTAATTTTTAAGAATTTTCCAAATTTTAACAAACATTCGAGTTTTTCAGAGATTCAAAATATTTTCAAATTTCCGAAGATCTTCTTAAAGTCTTAAGTATCTTTTAAGCTGACTCTAATTTTTCCTAATATTTTGTAAATACTGTAAAATAAACAAAAATTACTTTAAAAATGTCAAGGTTTTTTTTCGACGTATGTGAAATATTCAAAAATCTTTTTGAATTTTCTCAAAAATCCTAGTATAATTATATTTATATAACTTAAAAAATAAACTGATAAAACGTGATTTCTTGTTATCAAATCTCGAAAAATACTTTTTTAAATATACTTTTTTATTTTGTATTAAAAATTATTCTAATTGGGGAAAAAATCATAAGCTTTCAACAAAGCGTTTTTTAAAGAGTTCCTGTTCTATTTTTATTCCATTGATTTTCAAATGTATTCGAATTTTTCTCGATTTTTTTTTAAATTGTCCAAATTTATAAAAATTGCCTTAAAATCTTCCAGATTTTTATTGACAATTTTTAAAAAAGTGTTTGAAATGTCTTGTAACGTTTGTATTGTTTTGAAATCTTTCAAAATCTTTTTAAATATTCTCTTTAAATTAATTTAAAAAAATGAAAAAATCATTGTCAAATAAGAAATGGACCATTTTTTTCTGGAAAAAATTTATTATGTAAATGATGTAAATGAATGCGGTAGCAGGTGTCACACTAGTGTGTGTTTCTTTTTACTGTATAACAAATTGGAGGGAAAAAATTGGTTTATTATATGAGCTGGTGACACTCTTCTCGTAGAATCAAATGGTGTAATTAGTTTTTCTGTAGTTCACATATCTAATAATAATATCAAGATTCTTCACCATTTTTTGAGTTAATAAAAAAACTGAAATCTAAAAGAGGACAGTAGACCTCGAATACTGTAACAGATGTGCAGTATTATAAGGGTAAATTTTTCCCTTTAAAACTAACCCTCAATAATTGAGACAACTGATTTAATTTAAAAGGACTGTTACTCTAAGTTCAGAAAAAATGTGTCTAATTGTAACAGGTTTCAAACCTAGGTCGCCAGCCATTAGTCGTCGATAATTACGACGGGCACGACACGACAGACACTAGTGACGAATCTAAATTTTCTCATACTGGTTTATCCGTATACGTAGGGACTCGGAAATTCTTATAAATCGTTCAAATCTCAAGGAGTGGGTTTTTCCTGACCTAAAAAAATTGATTGAGCCACAAGTTTAAAGAAAATATGTAATTCATTCAGAAACTAGCAGAAATTTAATGAAATTCTGGTAAAGATAACAAAATGGAACTTTGGCTGATCATTCTGACACAAAATTCAATGAATATAAACCTTCCAGACACTTAAACATCGGTGGACCTGTAAAGGAAATGAAATAACGCGAAAAATGCCCAAATCTCACCCTGATAGCGTAGCCCTCCTCATTTATTTCGTTTTTACACAATTTTCCGACATCAAGGTTCGTTAGGGAATCCTAAAAGTCGAGAACCACGAATATTAAATCCGTGTTTCCCTAGAGCCGAATTCACTTCAAAGGGATAACAAGAGAACCACGGAGTCTAGCTTCGCGTTTCTCATATACAACAGGCGTTCCACAAGGCACTTAAAGGAGCTGGCGAATGAACAATATCCTCCTTAAAGTTTCTTAATATTCCTAGCCTAAATAAGTTTACAAATATCCGATATTTTCGGTAGATATATTCTCGACTGGATACTCGGAGCGAAAGTGACAAGTCGCAAAACGGAGAATACTAAGGTTGGTTCGAACGTTGGAACCAATGGGTGCGTGCCTTCCGCTCGAGTCGATGTCAGCGGCCAATCACTGTGTCAGGACTTGAGGTTGATCCACCATCTTGGTGAGAAGGGTGTAGGGCATTCTGGCGGCAATAATTATAAAATAAATTGTTACAAGAGAATACTTAAAGGTCCGAGTGAGTTTTAGGTTTCATTCCTTATTCTCGACTCAGAAACTATATATGTGTAGAGTTGAAGCAATTTGGCCTTTAAGATACGACCACCAATTCTGGTGCCAATTACCATTTCCGGGGCTTCAGGAAATGGAGTTTTGGGAGGTTTTGTAGATGACTGGTGATTAGTGGTTTATTCTCTCTCTCTGCATGCCGTAAGTGATAATCTAGCGTACCCTGTACAATATGGCGGCTTAATGGAGGGTTCCCCTGGAGACTGACAGAGACGGTGTGATTTCCCAGATAGCAAAATGTCCGCCGACTGCAAGCGATCTGCCGGCCTGCGGTCCGATCAATCGGACTGACGTGCCGGCAGATATGCACCTTAATGTCCACACCATTGTTCTCTGTATAGCCAACCCGACAGGTGGGAGCGACCCGTTCCAGCGAACTGCATGGCCGATGGTCCGGTAAAATGCCGGCCCACGAACGAATGGAGTCAACTGCAAAAAAATGCTGCTGAATCTGACGAGTGGTAACAATTCGTTTTGCTGCATTTCAAAAGAAAAAGAACAGTTCCAATGAAGAATTTCAAATTGAGCCGTTTGCACGACCGACGGGCATCTAATGTGCCGGACCGTTGTCCACCCTTTGGTCTCATTACAACTCTGCCAGCCTGACGCGTGCACTTAGCAGGCACGTTGGTCTCCAGCCCGTCGGGCCGATCACGTGCCAGCACGTATTGTTATCTGGGTTGTCTCCCCTTGTCTCGCATCGTGACTAGTGTATCCTCCCTGCCTCATCAAATATTGAAGAAAGTCGGTGATGTTAAATCCTTCTTATGTTTAACGTCTGGGTATATAATAGATGAAAGTCGTGACAAAAGTCAAAACGACTACTTACAGACAAAAATAGTATAATTCATTGTGTCAAGTTCATGACGAACGTAAAACGTTTGACGTTTCGAAACATAAACCAGTTTCAATATATTTGAATAAATTTCCTTAGGTCTTACGGTCTATTTTCAATAAAACATCCACTAAGTTGACATTTTGTTTCATTAAAATAACAAAATTCCTTCTACGTAGTATAGCATGCGAGACGATGAGTCAATATTAATTTTAATGTCAATTTCAATGTCAACAAATTTATAAAAACATGAAGACAACATTTTAAAAGCCCCAAAAACATAAGGGGACTTCAATCTAAATCAACTACATTTTTAACAGTATTAAGTTTTAAAAGTCATCTATGATAACACTATAGGACCTAGAACAACAAGGAAAGGAAAAAAAACAAAGAAAAAAATATTTGAAAAAATCTATTCAAATATATTGATATTGACGGTCTAATGAAAGGATTAGATTTGTTCTTACAAATCTGTTATTGAATAAACCAGTTTCCTCATCAGAGTGAAATCGATCTAAAATATGAATAAAAAAACAATAATAATAATAAATAAAATATTAATGTCATTCAACCGGAAAAGGCCTTCACTACAGTAATATTCTGAATACCGGAAAAAATTAAAACAATAATAAATAAATTTGTTTAACAAGACAATAGAAGCTCTGAATAATTAAAAATTTTCTCACAATTAAAATAAAGTTAAGAGGTTCAAACTGAGTTAAAAAACAAAGATAGGTAGGAATGTTGTGGTTGCTCGTTTATATGCAAGAAATTTTAAAAATAAATTCTTGAATGAAAAAGATTGTTGAGTCCATAATTTTGAGTGTAGTTATGAAGAATTAGCCTGTAATAAAAAATAGTAATATATGATTAAATGTATAACATTCTTGAAGGTTATGTTAAACATGAAGTGAAATAAAATACATAAAAGAAAAAAATTCTTCTACCAGAAACTAAATTAAAAATAATGTCCAAAAAAATAAAAATAAAATTGAAGCCATCATGTGGGAATTTGTTGAAATTAGTTATTGAAAACTGTTATTATTGTGTAGTTATAATCGGAGAAACCACAGCAAATCCATCGTGGTAATACCAATACTAACAATTCTGTACCGATCAGAATGCACAGTCTCAAAAATTCAGGAGCGAACATGTTAAAAATCATATAGGAATACAGATAAAACTAAAATTATAAATATTTCGGAACTAAATTTGTTCGTATGAGAATTCAAAAGACAACTGTAAAATGTTATTCGATCATCAAGGAATTTACAATAGTAAAAACCATAAGATCATAAATAAACTAGCATAATTGATCAGTAACCATCATATAAGATTCGTTGAAAGTATTTGATACCGTAATAAGATTCATGCAAGCGGAAACCCAAAATGTGCGTCTGTTAAAAACGGCTCTTGAAAAGAGGTATCGCAAAATTCTCAGAAAAATGTGGGCTTTCGAATTATCTGCACAGAATAAGATCCAGCCGATCAATATGCCGGCCGTTCCTATACTGCTGTACACGTTAGATGCAGTAAAATGGAACGTCCATGAGTTGAAGCAACTTGACTGATGTAAACGCAAGATGACGACAATCCACCGAATTCAGCATCCTAGATCTTCCGTACCTCGAATATACCTCCCTCGAGATAAAGGGGGTAGAGGTTTGTTAAGCTTAGAGTGTCTTCATCGAAGAATGCGGCGTTTCTATACGGTGCCGCAGATAGGGCTGCATAGAAGCTTGGCCTCCCATTTGATTCTAGCGACTGGATTAAGATCAAAGACTGAATGATTTCTTTTTAACTGTCGAAACGGCGTTATAGACACCTTAATTCACCACGAGCGCATAATGAATATACGTCTTGTCATACGCCAAGGGAAAACTTGAGTCCGTCATGGAGAATAATCATCGTGAGATCTACTGGAATTTCTCATTCTCCACCACTCAAGGTATAAGTGTTACGAAGCCTGATATTGCCCTCCAAGATTTGAAGACCAAGGTCATTTACGTGATTAAATTCTCGGCCCCAGCCGATGGTAATATCATGGCAAAGGAGAAAGAAAAACGGGCCAAATACCAAGCACTTCTGTTCGAGCTAAGCAGGCTGTAAGAAGGCTACAAAGTCCGTCTTGTAGTTCTCATAATCGGCTGTCTTGGAGGTATGAAAGCTTTATTTCTTAGCCAACTCAACAAAATTCCGGCTCGGCAGCGTCAGGCTCATTCCATGGCGAACCAGATGCAAGAGGCTGTTATTCTGAGATCACTTCATCTGGTCCGCCAACATTGTTCATCATAACATTCTGCAAAGATTGGTAGCTCTAAAAAAGTATCCAGAGGTGATATTTTCATCTCCAACCGTCCCGTCTGCCGCGTAAGGTCATCCGTGGCTACAGACCTGACTCCAAGGAACAGTGTTGAACGATGTTTTCTCGCGTACATTTCCTGTTCTTGCTTACCTTCTAGGACAGAAGGAGCAGAAGTGGATGACGAACACGTTCCAGTTGCGTCGGGATTGGTTGCTTTAAGGAACTATGATCGTAGCTTCTGGAGCCTAAAACTTCTCTCATAATTCAATAAGTCAATAAATCCTAATAATTCCTAATAATAATAATAACTCAATAAGTTAATAATTCCTAATAATTCCTAATAATACTAATAATAATAATTCAATGAGTGAATAGTTCCTGATAGTTCCTCACCGAAATGCGAATAAATCGTCATTATCACACTTAATATGTAAATATGCGAAACCAGGTGTCGGGCATGTCATTCTTTTAGTCGTTTTTGCACGTTTGTTTTATTGTCCGTGAACCGTCTCTGTCTGACCTGTCAGTGCGGTTCCATGTTCCAAAGACCCCTGAGGGGTCATCCACAAATGAGCCTCTGGATAGTACAAGGGCACAAAAAAAAATTCACCTGGCCGTTTCGGTTAGCCCCTTATTCTTCGAAAAATATTTTTCGAAAATTACATTCTAATAGGAAATAAAAAGGCGCATCTTTTATACTTCTTTAAAAAGGTTGAGAACTTTGACTTCATCTTCATCAGATGAAGATTAAAGCACCCGGGGTGAAGTCAAAAATATGAACCCCCCCTCTGCCCGCTTCGTCTTTGAAGTCATTTTTTTCTCGATTTTATTTAATAAATGCCTAAAATAAAACACAACATTTACAGAAATAATATTTATATACTTTAATCGTCAAATAATATAACTAATTTTCATTTTTGATGAAAACAAATTTCTTTCGTTCAGAATCTAATATCTTTCTGAGTGTGTGTACTATATTAAAATCAATTTGAAACGCTTTAAATTTCTGAAATTTTGAGTAAAAATATTGCATTTTCAACAAAATATATGAATTTTCAACCCAGACAGAGAACTTTTCAATAATACGGTTGGATTTTAAAGCCAAAGGAACAAATTTTCTATAACAAAAATTGAATTTTTAACCGAAATCATGAATTTTCAACAAAACAGTTAATTTTTAACCGAATGGTGGAGTTTTTAACTAAAAAGGCTCAAATTATAACCAGAAATGGAAAAATCGAATTTTCAGTAAAAAAATTAATTTCTATCAAAGGAAACAAAACGAATTTTCAACTGAAAAATATCAATTTTAAACCAGAAATGGAACAGTCAAATATTCAATTTATACAAATATTTTTCACCCAAAAAAGAATTTTTAACCAAAGAAATGAATTTTCAACCAAGTAGATTAATTTTCTACTAAAAGGATGAATTTTCACAAAAATTATGATATTTTCAACAAAAAAGTAAAAGTTTTAACCAAAAAAATGAATTTTCAACAAAAAACATGAATTTGCAACCAAGTATATTAATTTTCCACTGAAAGGATGAATTTTTACAAAAATACTTAAATTTTTAAGAAAAAAGTAAAAGTTTTAAACAAAGAAATAAATTTTGGAATAAAAAGATGGATTTTCCACCAAGAAAATTAATTTCCTTTCAAAAAAGATGACTCTGGATCCAAATACATGAATTTTCAACAAAATATTTGAATTTTCAAATAAAAAAGATCAATTTTAAACCAAAAATGGAACAGTTAAATATTTAATTACAAAAAATATTTTTCACCAAGAAACGAAGTTTTAATCAAATAGTTGAATTTGTAACCAAAGAAATGAATTTCTAACCAAAAACATGAATTTTCAACCAAGTAAATTAATTTTCTACTAAAACGATGAATTTTCACAAAAATACTTAAATTTGAAAAAAATAAGAATTTTCCACCAAGAAGATTAATTTCCTACCAAAAAAGACAACTATTTACCAAAATACACGAATTTTCAACAAAATAGTTGAATTGGCATCTAAAAAAAAAATTGAACTAAAAATGAAATAGTTTTATTTCCTATTGTAAAACAAATTTTCATCAAAAAACAATAAATTTTTAACCAAATAATTAAATTTTGAAATAAAAAGATGGATTTTGAACCAATACGATTAATTTTCCACCAAAAAATACGACTCTTTACCAAGATACTTGAATTTTCAACCAAACAGTTGAATTTCCAATTAAAAAATAACAATTTTAAATCAAAAATGGAATAGTTAAATATATAATTTTGAACGAAATAATTTTTACCAGAAAACAACACATTTTAGACCAAATTTTAAATAAAAAAATAAATTTTCATATAAAAAGATGGATTTTGAACCAAGAAGATTAATTTTCTACCAAAAAATACGACTCTATCAAAATACTTGAATTTTCAACCAAACAGTTGAATTTCCAACTAAAAAATAACAATTTTGAATCAAAAATGGAATAGTTAAATATTTAACTTTTAGCAAAATAATTTTCACAAAAAAAAACGATTTTTTAACCAAATAGTTAAATTTTTGACAACAGAAATTGATGTTTAACCAAAAACACATGAATTTTCAACCAAATAGTTGAATTTTTATCTAAAAAATATCCAATTTAAACCAAAAATGGAATAGTTAAATTTCCAATTTGAAAAAAAATAATTTTCACAGAAAAATAACAAATTTTTAACCAAATAATTAAATTTTCAACCAAAAAAATTAATTTTCTAATAAAAAGATGGATTTTCAAACAAGAAGATTAATTTTCTACCAAAAACTACGACTCCTTACCAAAATACATGAATTTTTAACTAAATAATTGAATTTTTCACTAAAAAATATCAATTTTAAAACAAAAATAGAATAGTTAAATATTTAATTAAAAAATTTTTTTTCAATCAAAAAACCAAAAAACCATAGAAAAATGATTTTTCAACCATATAGTTGAATTTTCAAATAAAGAGAGTAATTTCCAAGCAAGAAGGTTAATTTATACCAAAAAAGGCAAATTTTCATAATTTAATTTCAACTAAAAAAGATCAACTTTTTAGCCAAAAATGGATTAGTTAAAATTTCAGTCAAAGAAATGAATTTTCGAACCAAAAAATATTTTTTAAATTTTAAATAAAAATAGCTGAATTTATCTAAACAAGTCGAATTTTGTACAAAACAGTTGAATTTTAAACCCAAAAATATGAATTTTTAACAAAAAAGTTAATTTTCATCAAACTATTTGAATTTTATACCAAAAATGTAAAGTTTTATATTTGCATTTTCAACTCACATATACTTTCACTAAAAAATGGTATTGTTAAATTTTCTTTAAAAAAAAAAAATAATTTTCAAGTAATAAATTGAATTTTCATCAAAATAGTTAAATTTAGCACAAAAAAATGCATGTTTGACAAAAATGTATTATATGTTAGCTTAATTTTTTACTATAACAATTTTTTTCGACCAATAATAGATTAGTTCAATTTTCAGTTAAAGACATGAATTTTTAACCAAAAAAAATTTATTTTCAACCAAAATTTCACCTCAATTGTTGAATTTTCCATCTGAATAGAAGAAATATTTACTAAACAGTTCAATTTTAAACCAAAAAATATTAATTTATAATGAAAAAGTTAATTCGCAACAAACAAGTTAAACTTTTACAAAAATAGTTAAATTTTTAACTGAAAAGATGAATTTTCAACCGAATATATTAATTTTTTATCAAAAAACCTTTTTTTAAACCAAATAGTTGAATTTTCAACCAAGAAGATTAATTTGTAAGCAAGAAGGTTAATTTTATACCAAAAAAAAGTAAATTTTCATAGCTAAATTTTCAACTAAGAAATTTTAACCAAAAGTAGAATTGTACAAGTTTCTGTGAAAAAATTAATTTTCACCGAAAAAAATGAATTTTTATTCAAAGAATTGATTTTTCAATCAAATAGTTGAATTTTCAACGAAAAGATCAATTTGTAGCAAGAAGGTTAATTTTATACCAAAAAAGACAAATTTTCGTAGTTAAATTTTCAACTAAGATATATTAACTTCAAACCAGGAATAGAGTTGTTTAATTTTCAGTTAAAAAATCATTTTCACATAAAAAAATTAATTTTTAACAAAAGAGTTGAATTTTCAACGAAAAACTTTTCAGTCAATAAAGAAAAAAAATCAACCAAATTTTTTAATTTCGAATCCAAATAGACGAATTAACTATGAAACAGTTGAATTTTAAAAATAGGGTTTAAATAAAAAAGTTAACTTTCAACAAACTAGTGGAATTTTCTTTCAAAATACTCAAATTTTCAACGAAAAATTACGAATTTTCAATCCCAAAAAAATAAATTCTCAACCAAAAATATAATAGTAGACATTTCAACCAGAAATAGTGTACATTTCTTTGATTTAAAGATATTTTATTAATTTTTGGAAATATTGCAAAGTTCTAAAAAATTTATAATCTGTTAATAAATTTCAAAATTCCTAAATATCTTTCAAACTGATTCAAATTATTTTTAGAATTATATTAAAATCTTCCAGATTTTTTGTTTTTGACAATTTTGGAAATATTTTGTAATGTTTTAAAATATTTTTAAATATTGTCTTAAAATTAATTTTCGAATCTTGAAACTTTTCGAAATGTTTAAAAATCTTTAAAATTTTATTTCGGAATCTTCAAACATTTACGTTTGGTTTAAAATTTTTTGAAATCTTTTTAAATTTTAAATTATACCTTGAATTTTTTTAACTTTTAAATTTTTTGAAATGATTTGAATTTTTCCTACATTTTTGAACAAGTTCTGAAAAATGAAATAAATTGCCTTTAAATTTTGCAGATTCTTTTCTGACCATTTTGGAAATATTATGAAATGTTTCGAAATCTTTTTAAATATTCTCTTTTGCGAGAAAAAAATCATAATTTTTTTTAAATATCTAAAGAAAATTCTTTTATTCTCTTGAAACCTTTAAAAACTTCAAACTATCTTTTAAAATAAATCAAAGATTTCATTTTTTTTAATCCTAGAAAAATTTAAAAAATTGCCCTGGAATCAAAGCTTTAATAATAATCAAGATATTCTAATTTTTTGATCATAATTAAAAATTTCTTATATTTTTAAAATTGTAAAAAAGTTTACAAATTATAGTGTGATAGCAAAATATTAGGAACAGAATTATTTTTCAATATTGAAAAACATTCAAAAATAAATTTTATCAAGGGGTCAGGAATAAAATTCTTTTGTCATTTTTTAAAGATTTTGCCTTATATTGAACAAAACTGAACATTTTTGATGTTTTTTTGCAATATCTTTTTCAATAAAAAAGCTTTATTCCAGAGCCTCGAGACGCAATAGTAACCAAATATAAAAATGACAAAAATAAAAGGAATAATTATTAATTTAAAAAATGAAAAAAAGCATCAGGTGTTTCTTGGACGGCCCCTTATTGAAAATGAGTTTATAATATAATTGACTTTCGAGTAAATGGGAGGAATTTAATTTGAAAAATTAAAATATCAAAGCGATCGTAAAGCTTCTTTTTATCTGAAGGAGACTGTACACCTTTGAAAGCAGCATTATGTGCACGCAGCCATATTTTACGTTTGCATAATCCCTTTTTCTCGGTTCCCAAGGGCTATAAAGTTGACATGTGTAGCACCTGTACACAAGAAAAGGATTTATTGAAGTAATAAACTTTTGTTCGCTTAAACGGACCAGCAATTTTTTCCAGCTCGGTAAAGAATAGAAGAATGCATTCCTCCAACTCACAGGAGCCAAAGTGTCTTCACGTCAAAAACAATTGTTCAAAGGATATAAATTATTATCTTATAAGGCGCGCGAGGGCCAAATTTAATAATCAAGGGTGTTTATAGATTTCAATTTGTTCTTCGAAATTCGTTTACAAGTAAAAATATAAATAAATTATATTTTTATTACTTATGATGAATTTATGTTTCAGGTAGATGGAAGCAAAAGGATCAAAGGGACTGATAATGTTATTTGTAATTGTTTATATGCTATTTGTGTATTCTGTACTAGAGTTATACCAATTTTCATGATTTAACAAAAATATTGTTCTTGTTTTTCTTCTCTATTATCTAAGATATTAGAAATTATGAAATAGACGGTATTAATATTAATTTTATACTTCATACAGTACCGCCCAGGGATACGTGAACACATAAAAACTAGCGATAATAGACATTCAATCACGTATCGTAGAATATCTTCGAAAAAAGAATTGTTTTAGAAAAATATTTAATACGATTATTAAATTCCGCTTCAAATGAGCCCCATTTAAAGTATTTTTGATGAATGGAGACTGGGTTGGAGAGAGAAAGACCGGTTTTAATTTCTGCACTTTGCCCATTTTCATGAGTCAACTTCAACTACTGACGAAATCTGGGGAAATTATGGTAAAAATTTGAAAGTCATGCGGAATGAACCCTGAAATCTCGTCTTTAATATGAGCCCAAGAAACTGTAAAAATATTCACTGGTTCTCGAGTTATCATTAAAAATGTAGGAGACGTGCGCAAGACAAGCATCGCTCGATCGAGCGGTCGAGCGTCAATGCGTGGGAGATAGAGACAAAATGACTGCAGTCACCGCTCGACCGAGCGATGCTTGTCCTGCGCACGCCATTACTTTTTTAACGATAACTCGAGAACCAATGAACATTTTTACACTTTCTTGGGCTTATTTTGAAGAGGAGATTCCAAGCTTCATTCCGCGTGACCTAAAAATTTTGACCATCATTTTTCTAGATTTCGTCAGTAGTTGAAATTGACTCATGAAAATGGGTAAAATTAAAAAATTAAGGCTGGTCTTTCTCTCTCACTAACTCATTCTCTATTTCTCAATAAAAGCTTTAACTAGGGTTCATTTGATGCGGAATTTGATTCAGCGGACATTTTGAGACCAAAAGGTACAATTTGCCGGGCAGACATTTTAGAAAAAAAATAAAACCTCTTTTTAGACCATTCTATTCTGTGCCAACATTTTGTAAATAAAGATCGAGAACCAAATGAATGTTTATGCATAAATCTTGATGAATCCACCCCCCAAGGAAGCTTCAAGATTTCTTGAGAGCTTCGTCTCTTTGTCCGCGTGCCAGGCACCAGATGTTCTCGGAAATAAAACCGACAAAATTTTACAACACACATGAGGGAGAGAGACTTGACCATAAGAAGAGAGAGAGACAGAAAGGGAGAGGATAGAAGGAGCCACGAGAGATGGAGAGGGATTCGTGGATTAACAGGCACAAAGGGAAACCAAAAAGAAGAGGGGTCTCGCAAAAAAAAAAGAAGAAGAAAAACGCGAAATCGGGATCCGAAAAGCCCGTGCAATGACCGAGCAATCTGGACACGCGATCTTGCCAGTTACGTAGCTACTTTCTTGGCACCAAAATAAATTTAACTCACAAAATTAATTTAATTAACTCTTTAGTAATTTTTTATGCTTTCTGGTAATTTGAAAACCTACCTAATAGGCCACTATTTTGATCTGAGGCTGGAAAAAATTAGATCTCTTTTTAAATTTAGCTTAAAGTTGTATTCATTAATATTTTATTTAAGTATTAGTCCTAGTGGTACTGTGACAATTTTTTGTTTGAAATTATGTATTTTTTAGAATAATCTAGGTATTTCATTTTTCTTTCTTGATTATGGTGAGGAATTTCACACCCTTTTGAGAACTGGAGGAACATTGAAAAAAATCTTGCAAATTAACATGATAGCGGCCATTTTTCTAAAAATCAGTCATTCTTGTATTTTTGCTTTCTGTCTCTTTTAATGCGAGGTATCGTCTAAAATTTTTTTAAATTACAGCAACATTCAAGTTTACCGCTTGGACTATAACGAACATAATTTTCAAAAATTACTGATAATTTTGTAAAAATAATAATAGTATTTAATTTTTTGAATATTTGAAAAATTGTATTTATATGTGTTCTAGTGTCCGCTTGGACGCAAAGCTTATCAGCAATTAGCTCAGTTGTAGCCGGAAGGGGGCCGTCGTATTTTAAATAATATACATTTCAAATGCTGCAATAAATTCTAAAAATTGTAGTTTATCCGAAAATTTGTTGGAATACTTCATTTCTGAGAAAAAAATACTTTAAAAAAAGTATCGAAAACCTTATGCAAACAACTCTGTGACCTTGACCATTTGTCCGGACAAAATGCTTTCAGCCAATCACGGTTCGCCTGCTTCAAAGCTGGTTGGCTTAGCACTACTTCCGCTGTCCCGACCAATCAGCAATGCCTCATTTTCCCGCAAAAAATTCAAGAAGGGTATTTTTTAGAGATAAAAAAAAACTATTTAAACTTATTTGACAAAACTTTCCTTCAGTAATTACATTTAGTTTCTAGTATTCTTTTAATTTCGCAAAGGGAAAACTATATTTAAAAATAGCAACTACCCTAATTAAACTCTCCTGTATCATCTTAGAGTAAACTTTATTGATAAAATTCTAAAAAAAGCATAAATTTTCAATTTCAAAAACCAAAAATTAGTAAATTTTCATAAACTTATTCGAATTATCATGGAGGGAGAAATACAAAATCGAAATAGTCGTTTTTTTCGAAAACTGCTCAACCGATTTTGATGAACAACATGTGTGGTCAAGCCATTTATAAAAAAATAATATTTTTTTGATTTTCCTCTCCTCCTCCATAAATTAAAAAAAAATTCAATTTCAAGGTTAATGTTTTGGGCAATTTGACGTTACATAAGAACCAATATATGGCATTAATTTGAATATACGGGCTTAAATTTTATTTTAAATTCAAAATTTAAATTTTATTCTATATATGACGTATACATTAAAAATATCTTAAAGTTATTAATTAATTCTCATAAACAATATATATGTTGTGAATACCAATGATACAATTATCGAGAAAAATCGAGAAAATAAATTCTGAAAAGAACCAGTAGTTTTTTTTGTTGAAATTTAAAAAAAAATTTCTAGCTGACGCACTACTTTGTATCATAATCTCAACAAAAAATTTGTAATTAAAAAATCAGTTTATCCGTTAAAGGGAATGATTTATTTTTGGAATTTTCTGCCTTCCTTCATAACACCCCAAAAAATTAAATTGAAAAAAATTGCTAGAATTTTTTTTCAAGAAAAGCAAAGTTGACAAAATTTTTGGCATCTGGTCTAAAAAGTTTTTTTAATTAGAGCATCATTTAAGTTCACCGCTTGGACTAGAAAGAACATATTTTTCAAAAATTACTGATAATTTTCTAAAAATATTATTATAATAATTATATAATTATACAATAATATCATAATTTTATTTTGATGCAAATGGATGTGTGGAAAAAAATTGTTTGCATGTGAACATAATTGTTATAAACAAATTGTAATAATATTTTATCATCTGATATTATTTGCTGATTTTATAAACAAATCATATAAACAAATGCACAGTGTTGGCATCTATGAGGCGAAACGAACCGTTTTTCTCTTCATTTCCCTTAAATCTCAAATTATGTTGCAAAAGATGATTGTTAATGAAAATTTCTCATTTGATATAATTTTTTAATTTTATAAACAAATTATATAGACAAATTTACGGCATCAGTATTTATGAGGATAAAAAAATGTTTTTTTCTCTCTCTTTAATCTCCTGAAATTCTGCTGCCAGTGATGTTTTGTAATGGAAATTTCCTATTTGATATTATTTATTATAAACAAATTATATAAACAAATACACAATGTCGGCATTTATGAGGTGAAACGAATCGCTTTTCTCTTTATTTCCCTTAAATTATACAGCTAAAGATGATTTGCAATTAAAATTTATTATTTAATATTTTGTATTGATTTTATAAACAAATTTATAAAACAAATTCACAGGGTCGGTATTTATGAGGAGACAAAAATGATCTATTCTCTTAAGTCTCCTGAAATTCTGTTGCCAGTGGTAAGTAATGAAAATTTATCATTTGATAATATTTTTTAATGTTATAAACAAATTATATAAACAAATGTACAGTGTCGACAGTTATAAGGTAAAACAAATCATTTTTTCCTTTATGTCGCTCAAATATTGTTGCAAAAGATGATCGGTAATACAAATTTCTCATATGATATAATTTTTAAATCTTATAAACAAATTATGTAAACAAATGTACAGCATCGGTATTTATGAGGATAAAAAAATGTTTTTTTTTTCCTCTCTAATCTCCTAAAATTCTGTTGCCAGTGATGTTTTGTCATAAAAATTTCTCGTTCGATATTATTTATTATAAACAAATTATATAAATAAATACACAATGTCGGCATTTATAAGGCGAAATGAATAATTTTTCTCTTTATTTCCCTTAAATTATAAAGCTCAAGATAATTTCACAATAAAAATTTGGCATTTCATATTTTTTACTAATTTTATAAACAAATTTATTAAACAAATTCACAGGGTCGGTATTTATAAGGAGAAAAAAATGTTCTATTCTCTTAAATCTCCTGAAATTCTGTTTCCAGTGTATTACAATGAAAATTTCTCATTTGATATTATTTGTTAATTTTATAAACAAATTATATAAACAAATGTATAGTGTCGACATTTATAAGGCAGAACAAATAATTTCTTTCTTTATGTCGCTCAAATTATGTTGCAAAAGATGATTGGTAATGAAAATTTCTCATTTGATATAATTTTTTTATTTTATAGACAAATTATATAAACAAATGTACGGCATCGGTATTTATAAGGATAAAAAGATGTTTTTCTCTCTCTATTTAATCTCCTGAAATTCTGCTGCCAGTGATGTTTTGTGATAAAAATTTCTTATCTGATATAATTTATTATAAACAAATGATATAAACAAATACACAATGTCGGCATTTGTAAGGCGAAACAAATCGTTTGTCCCTTTATGTCTCTCAAATTATGTTGCAAAAGATGATTAGTAATGAAAATTTGTTATTTTATATTTTTTACCAATTTGATAAACAAATCAATTAAACAAATTCAGAGCGTCCGTATCTATGAGGATAAAAAAATGTTTTTTTTTTTCAAGTTTCCTGAAATTGCCAGTGATGTCTAGAAATATAAATTTCTCATTTCAAATTATTTGTTAATTTTATAAACAAATGCCCAGTATCGGCATATATTAACCGAAAAAGATTTTGTTCCAATTCGCTCTAAATTATGTTGCCAGAGATGTTGAGTGATAAATTTGTATCATCTGATATTTTATCTTTATTTAAAAAAAATATATAAACAAATGTAAAATCCTTTGAGACATGCAGTTTAAAATTTATTTAAAATGAGCGATCTACATTTCTCGGAAATGTTTTCCCCACAATAGACTTCAAAAATGTTTACGATTTCAAAAAATTTGTATGATAAAAAGAACGGTGTTTTTTTTCTTCCGAGCCTTGTTATTTAAAATTGAAGACTGTTGACTTTAGCAATTAATTTTCCAATGATGACACGGCCCTGCTGGTCTGTAAGCCAGTCGTAAGAGAAAAAAAAAAAAAAAAAAAAAAAGAAAGTGGTCTGTCCGGTGCACAATCCTGGTGCACTTTTCTTGTTCCTGTTTTCAACAAACTATAGTGGGTATAGTAAGTGCACCCATGGTCTCTTGGTGGCTCTGTCGCAATTCTGCTCACATTTCTCGTGCGGTTGTCGACTCGGAAAGTCTTTGGGGAATAGTCGGTAAGTGAAAAATCGTGTTCGCTCTTCTCGTGATATAACAAGATCACACAAACCATTTTTTGAAAAAATAATACATTTTTCAAACGAAATTGTTTAAAAAGTTACATTATTTAAAAAAAGAATTAACAAAAAATTATGATCAAAATATGAAGGGAGTAAGTGACACTTAAAAAACGTCAACTGTGAAACACTGGATCCTCTATCTGAAGCATTTAACTAAAAATCTATTTTATTTTGGACCCTGATTCATAGCAGGAAAGTATACAAATTATTTTTTGTTATTTTGAGAAAAAAGGGAGTTTTTTGAAATTTTGTAAAGGTTGGTCGACGTTAGAACAAAGAAAGGCATTGAAGAAAACTCTTTTTCAAATTGATACTTTTTACTATGTTATTTTCAAAAAATAATTTATTTTCTGAATTTGAAATCCTGGTACTGAATCTAATTTGCAATTTTTTTAGAATTATGATTTTTGGTGATTTTTTTGGTACTTTAATATCTAATTGTTCCAAAGTTTATGGAAATTTGAATAATTTTGAGGAAATGCATTTTTTTATTAGTAAGACATAAAATTCTGGAACCGGATTTACAGCTTCGGGGTCACTGAACTCACGCGGTGACGCATAATAAAAATCTAGTCGGAGATTTCATTTTTAGAGATTTTCGATATTTTACTGAATAAAAGCTCATTGTGCATAAAATAATTTTAAATAATTATAATTTACTTTGATCCAAACTAATATTCAATCTTTATGAAAATGAATAATATTCTTTGCGAATGATATTAACAATATTAAATGTGAAATAATAATGATAATAATAATAAGAGCTATCAAATTTACAGTTTTTTATTTGCTGCGACATTCAACTTTTTCCGCTCCAGTAAATTTTTCCCGGTCGGAAAGAAACTTGAGCAGAGAACAGTGTTACGCAAAGTGAAAGTGCCCTTTTTAAAATCATATTACTTTCCTGGTTTTATGTAAATGATATTTTTTACTAAAATAAAATGACTGAAAGCATCTTCAAAGTAAATTATATGAATTACATTAATTTTTAAATTTGAATCAGTGATGATTAAGATTAAAAAAAAAATTCCTCTAAAGTTTAGGCTTGATCGGATAAATGGAAATGACGTCCATGGGCTCTAGAACATTTAAATAATAATTAATATATTATTTAATTATAAAAGCTTTCCCCTTATCCAATTAAGATTAATCATTAGAGAATTTTTTTTTTATCCCACAGAACCAAAATTGCCGAAATTACCATTCATTATAAAATGTGTATTATAATTTCAACACTTTGATGTGTAATAATTATATAAAATTAGTGTTCTTTAATTTTTAATCGAATAATATTTATTGGTAAAAATCAGTAGTCTTTCAGTGATTTTTCAGTAGAAAAAGTTACTGAAATTCCAGTAAACTATTTTTCACTGCTCAATCAGTGAAAATTCAGTCAGTGACATACTTCTTACTTTTTTTTAGAAAGATTTAGAAAGCTCTTTCCGCTTACAATGTTTAGGTCAATCGTATATCGAGATGCCTTTTTTTATGAGTAAGCCACAGATTGGATAAGAAATGTTACTAAAGAGATGAATCACATTTCCACATTGACCACTTTTAATCTTCGAGTAAAAAGTGATAGTTGTACATTTTTTTATCATTTTTATAATTTAATTCATATAAAATTTACTTCAGCAAAAATAGATATTATTTAAAATTTAATTTAGGAACCAAACCCATATTTCAGAATGAAATTAACTTTTGAAAAACGTGAAAAATCTATAGGGTCTATGTTGTGTTCAGTAGATTGAGTCCGTTTCAATCAGACAAAACGAAAAATTTTATATCGCATCGTTATAGCTTCATAATAAATTTCTTAATTTTATTTGAAAATTGACTCTTCCAAATTTGGTTCAAAATTTATTTTTATTGAAAATTGATACTTACTAGTTGAAAATTCAACGATTTGGATGAAAATTCATCGGTTTTGGTTCAAAATGGATCTGTTTAGTTGAAAATTAATCTGTTTTGGTAGAGGATTCAACTATTTTGTTGAAAATTAGTTGTAGAAAATTCGTCTTTTTGTATTGAAAATTTAACAATTTTGTATAAAATTGAACTATTTAATTGAAAATTCATATTTTCGGTTAAAAATTCGACTACTTGGTTAAAAATTAAACTGTTTTAATGCAAATTTAACTATTTGGAAAATAATTAATATTTTAAATGAAAAATCGTATTTTCGGGTTGAAAATTCAACTGCTTTGTAGAAAAATCGTCTTTTATAGGTTTAAAATGGAATAATTCTGTAAATAATTTGGTAAAACATTAAAGTTCTTGGTGAAAAATTTATCTTTTTTGTTACAAATTTAACTATTTGGTCGAAAATTTATCTTTTTTGGTTGAAGATACATAGTTTTATTTGAAAATTCAACGATTTGATTAATTGTTTCAAAATTAGTTGTTTTTTTGGTCAAGGATTAATTTTTTAATTGAAAATTTAACTTTTCCCAATTTGCTTTAAAATTCATTCTTTTTATTGAAAATTCAACTATTTGGCTGAAAATTCATCCTTTCTGGTTAAAAATGGATCTGTTTAGTAGCTAATTAATATGTGTTGTTTGAAGATTCAAATATTTCGTTTAAAATTCAACTTTTTGAAAAAATACTCTATTTTCTTAAACTTAAACTATTTCTTATAAAACTCTATTTTTTGTTTAAATATTTATCATTTTAGTTTGAAATTCATACTTTCGGGTTGAAGATTCAAAAGTTTTGTAGAAAATTCATCTTTTTAGATTGAAAATTTAACATTTGGGTATAAAATGTAAATATTTTGTTGAAAATTCATATTTTCGGTTAAAAATTCAAGTAATTGGTTAGAAGTTAAACTATTTTTATAAAAATTAAACAATTTGGTAGATGATTAACATTTTTGTTCAAAAATAATATTTTCAGCTTGAAAAATCAACTGTTTTGTAGAAAAATCGTCTTTTTTAGCTTCAAAATTCTGTTTAAAATTGATGCATTTCAATCAAAATTCGTCTTTTTCGGTAAAACAATAATCTTCTTGGTGGAAAATTCATTTTTTAAATTATAAATTTAACAGTTTGGTTACAAATTTATCTTTTTTGCTGAAAATTCAACTGTTTAGTTGAAAGTTGAACTACTTTATTGGAAATTCATTTTTTTGGTTGAAGATTTATAATTTTATTTGAAAATTCAACCAGTTTATTATAAATTTAACTATTTTATAGAAAATTGATCCTTTTTGGTTGAAAATGCATTTGTTTAGTCGAAAATTATTCAGTTTTGGTTGAGGATTGAACAATTTTTTCAAAAATTCGTATTTTTTTTGTTGAAAAATAATTTAATTGGTTTAAACCTAAACGAAATTTGAAAAAAAAAAAAATTTTTATGTTTGAAGATTCATCGTTTTAGTTGAAAATTCATATTTTCGGGTTAAAAATTGAAACGTTTTTTTAGAAAATTCGTCTTTTTGGATTGAAAATTTAGCATTTGGGTACAAAATTTAACTATTTGGTTCAAAATTCAAATGTTTGGTAGAAAAATGGTCTTTTTTAGCTTCAAAATTCTGTCGTTTGATTAAAAATTGATCTTTTTTGGTTAAAAATTTCACTTTCTTTGGTTTAAGATTCATAATTTTATTAGAAAATCCAACGATTTGATTAAAAATTTACTTATTTTGTTGAAAATTAGTTTTTTTTTTGGTAGAAATTTAATTTTTTAACCAAAAATTAAGGTATTACACATTTGTTTCAAAATGGATTCTTTTAATTGAGAATTTATCTGTTCTACAATAGTTGAAAGTTCAACTATTTGGCTGAAAGCTCATCCATTTTGGTTGGAATTAAAATTTTGTATTAGAAATTCCTGTTGTTTTTTGTTGAAAAATAACTTTTTCATCTGAAAATTTATCTATTCCATTTTTGGTTGAAAAATTATCTATTTTTGTTGATTTTCCAATTATTTGGTTTAAAATTTGTCTTTATTGTTTGAAAATTCATAATTTTGGTTGAGGATTGAACAATTTTTTCAAAAATTCGTATTTTTTTGTTGAAAAATAATTTAATTGGCTTAAACTTAAACTAAATTTAAAAAAAAAAAATTTTCTGTTTGAAGATTCACCGTTTCAGTTTAAAGTTCATATTTCTAGGTTAAAAATTGAACCGTTTTTTAGAAAATTCATCTTTTCGGATTGAAAATTTAGCATTCGGGTACAAAATTTAACTATTTGGTTGAAAATTCAACTGTTTTGTAGAAAAATTGTATTTTTCAGCTTCAAAATTCGGTTGAAAATTGATGCATTTCATTGAAAATTCGTCTTTTTTGGCATAATATTAATCTTATTGGTGAAATTTTTTTTTATTATAAATTCAAAAGCTTAATTAAAAATTTATCTTTTTTGGTGAAAAATTTCACTTTTTTGGTTGAAGGTTCATAATTTTATTAGAAAATCCAACGATTTGACTAAAAATGTAACTATTTTGTTGAAAATCAGTTATCTGTTCTACAATAGTTAAAAGTTCAACTATTTTCCTAAAAACTCATCCTTTTTGGTTGGAAATTAAAATTTGTTATTAGAAATTCCTGGGTTTTTTGTTTTTAAAAAATAATGTTTTCATCTGGAAATTTATCTATTCCATTTTTGTTTGAAAAAATCTATTTTTATTGAATTTTCAATTATTTGGCTTAAAATTCTTCTTTATTGTTTGAAAATTCATCATTTTGGTTGAGGATTGAACTATTTTGTTAAAAATTCGTTTTTTTGTCTCTCTTTATTCAACTGATTAGAAATTCTTCTCTTGGTAGAAAATTCTTCTTTTATGGTAGAAAAGTCATCTTTCCTAGTTCAAAATGAACTCTTTTTGTTTTGAAATTGAAGTTTTCCAAAAAAATTACAAAACTGTCTTAAAACGAAGTTGTCTTTTTGGCTTGATAATTTAACTATTTGATTAAAAGTTCTACTATTTTGTTGAAAATTCTTTTATTTTTGCTTGAAAGATCATAAATTTGGTTGTTAGTTCAATTTTGCAATATTTACTAAAGTGCGTCAACAATAAAAAAATTTTCGGTAATTTTACAATGTCATGAATAATTTCTGTAAAATTTACAGACTTAATTTTAGTTTACAGTTTGAGGATAACCAAAAGTTGATAGAATTAATGAAAATTCTGTAAGCTATGTTTTCCCTATATTAACTGAAAATCCTATAAGTTTAGCATAATTTTTTTCTGTGTGATTTTATCTACATATTTCTTCAGTAATTTTTTTTTCACAGGGAACAGAACTTTTGGAATTACTTTTCGGCAACACAATGGCTAAAGTTTTGGTACTTTTGGTGATCACTTTGGTTTGCTTAACAGTCAACACCCGGGGTCAAAATACATCTGAAAAAAAGCGTAAGTACAATCACTGATAAGACAGTTTTAATTGTTTTAAACAATATTATTTTTTTAATAATATTTTATAAATTGTTACAAACTTTAAAACAATTTAAAATTTATTTATTGTATATTTGTCTAATATATATAGCAAATTTCCAATAATAATTTTCATATAAGTAAAAAAAATTCTTTTGTCTACTTGCAGCAGTCATCGGTGCTAAATTCGATGAAATCGTTGTAACATCTGATCTAAGTGTAAGGAGAAAATCTAAGGAAAATCGGCAGGGCAAAAAATTGCTGACAAACGTGCAGTCAGAATCTACCGGCCCACCAGAAAAACCATCAGCCCTTACATCAAGGCTTGAATCCAGCGACGGAAGTAGAGTAACAGTAGAAAAAAGGGATAAACGTGGTATCATCTCACCACAGGAAAGGTAAGACTAAAAATTTTTAATGCGCAAGGTGTTGTGCAATTTCTGGCGTTTCACCAGAAATTGCTGAATAAGCTGCTATGAACGAAGTTAGAGCACAAGGTCGGATACTTTCCGGACAGACCTACATAGGAACTTTCTTCCTTTTACTTTTAACTCGTTACATTGTTCCATTTGATATCAAGATATTTATTTAATGATAACAGCAAATCATATGAAAAACCTTTTTATTTGAAAAAATAGTAATGATAATATAAATTTGTTTTAGAGCTTTGAATCAGGAAATCGCAGGATACTTGCTGAGATCTGGAAAATCTTAAAAATTTCGCACACAACTTGAGGGCAACCGCACAAATCCTCACCCCTATCTGTGATCACACGTTTCGACTAACCTTTGGACTTCGGTTTTTTATAAAAAATGATAATAAAAATTCGTCTGTGTCATAACAATAATTCTGTCGTTTTTATTTCTACAAAATTATTAATTAATACAAAATTCCCGAAAGCGATATGAAAGAGTAAAACTAAATTTTAATATTTTTTGCAGTGAATATAAATATATAGGTACATTTATTATTATAAACTCCTGATATAATAAGAATGAATTAGATGTATACATTACAGTTTCAATTAAAATAAGTTTGTCTGTTAATAAAGTAGCCTTCAGTTACAAAAAATTTTTATTAATATTTATAATTATTAATTTGATTGAAAATACATTTTTTTTTGGTTGAGGATTAATTTTTGAACTAAGAATGTAACTACTCTATTTTTCATTTAAAATTAATATTTTTAATTGAAAATTGATATTTTGTGGTTAAAAATTCAAAAATTTTATTAAAAGTTATTCTTTTTCGTTGAAAATTCGTCTTTTTGGGTCTAAAATTCATCTATATTAGAACAAATTGCATCTTTTTTGGTTATATATTGAAAAAATTAATTTTTGTTTTAGTTAAAAATTGACCTGGTTGTAAAAAATTAAACTTTTTGGCTTGACAACTCAACAATTTCGTAGAAAATTAAACTATTCTGTTCAAACTTAATTTTGTTTGTTTTAATAATTCATCTTTTGTTTGAAAATTCAATTATTTGCTTAAAAATTAAACTATTTTTATGAAAATTTAATTATTTGGTGGAAAATAAACTTTTTGATGAGAAGTCATATTTTCGAGTTGAAAATAAGGCTGTTTTGTAGAAAATTCATCTTTTTTGCTTGAGAATTCAACAATTTGGTAGAAAACTAAATTATTTGGTTCGAACTTAATTTTTTGGTTGTGAAAATTCATGCAAAATTTATGTACTTTGTCAAAAATTCATGTTTTTCGTTAGAAAAATAATCTTGTTTGTTGAAAATTTCTTCTTTTTGTTTGAGGATTCAGCTATTTGGTTAAAAAATCGTATTTTTTGGTTCAATTACACTGGCCAAAAATACGTTTCTTCTGTTAAAAATTAATTTTTTCAACTCAAAATTTGGAGATTCCATTTTTGGTTCAAGAAATATGTTTTTTATTTAAAAAATCATCTCTCTTAGTTGAAAATGAACCTTTCGGTGGAAAATGGTATTGAATTTTTTTCGTACAGAAATTTCATTTTTTTATATCAGAAAAATATATTAAAAATATAGTAATAATATAATATGATATAAAAATAATATATTAAAAGGGTTTCTAATTTTCAATTTTTCATTATTACAAGTTTGATGAAATTATGAATTTACAATTGTTTAATTTCAATTTCAAATACTTTAAATTTAGAAGAGTTTGATGGTCTGATTTTGTAGTTGAATATATAATATACTTGAATTGAAAAATTTTTCAGGTTTGAAAGTTGGACTTTTTTTGTTTTATTGACCCGGATTAAAAACTTTTTTTTTCATTTTGATTGAAAACCATTCAATTCTTAGCGAATATATAAAGCGACATAATGAATTCTTTTATTTTTTAGCCTGTTTCTTAAATACATTAACCCTTAAAAACAATATGGGTTTTTAAATTATTATAAATAAATAGAAAATTTTCATCTATTATTTGCAAAAAATATTATTCTTCATCTTATACCCATCAAAAAATTTGCACAGACTTTTTAAACTCAAAAAAAATGCTTAACATTTAAAGTTTAGCTTTGTTATAAATAATTCAAGTTAACAAATGGAAAATTTTTATATTTTTTCGGTAAAAAAAATATATTTTTTATCTTAAATCTTTCGTAAAGCTTATAAAAACCGTTAATAATATATAATACAAATAATACATGTAATATATGATGATAAATTTTCTTCATTAATTTTTTTTATTGCAATTGCCTATGTAATTAATGAAATAAAGCCTAAATATTAATTCCTAACCAGTTTTTTCATTAAAAAATGGTTTCGTTTCAAACATTAAGGTAAATATCCCAGTAATCGTGAGAGTCCTAATAATCGTGAAACTTGATAATAATTAGAATATACTGTTAAAAAATGTGTGCAAAGTAACATTTTATTTTGAACATCATTTCTTTTTAGCATTTTATAGTATCAAATGGAGTTTTAATTTATTCAAATTAGACAAAAAGCAACAAAATTGTCGTCGTAATTGCTGGGATTTAGGTCACGATTACTGGTACTTTCACCTTACCACTTTTAATCCAAGACAATTTTTGTATAGAAAATGATCATTTTTGTTCATTTGATGGAACATTTATGTTTTGGTTATTAATATTTTTATATGAGATGAAAAAATACATACAAATAGTATTATAAGAATGAGATGAATATTCAAATTTAAAGGCATAGTAAAATAAAATGATATAAAAGTACATTATATTTCCTCGTCTCGTTCTTGTAGATCATCATGTAGTAACACTTCTCCTGTTCGATCTGATCACAGATTTTAAAGCTTTTTGAATTTAAAAAATTGGCAGCATGGCGCCTTTCTTC
>JAABKJ010003373.1:0-26088 GCA_011634705.1 Andricus grossulariae | reverse complement strand
ATAATCTCTTCACCACTAATGGCTGTGGGTAGTGGATCTTCGTCCTCCGTTGTGTCGGTGAGATCGTGTGTACCGACGCCTTTGTCTTTGACTCTCTTCGCAAAACGTAGAACGTTAACTTCAGAGATCGTAGTATCCTAAAGTTTTCTCGCTTTCCGTCGAGTTGTTGTAGTGAAGCGTGGTCTTGTGGTTGATTCAGGGTGTAGGAGAATCTCGGTGACAATGATGTCCTTCTTTCCGCTTTCCAAGTTGCACTGTATTGCTACATTGCAACTTGTGTCAAGGGTTTCATGTTGGGTCGATGCGTCTGGCATGGTCGATGTTTAGATCGGCCACGTTTTATTTTCCAGGTAAGTGCTCTATCTTTATCTTGTAGTCTTGAATGGCAGGAATCCATTTTGTGAGGCGTGCATTTATGAATTCGCAAGGTTTTAGAAAAGTTAACGCAAGGTGATTGGTGCGATTAATTATCTCAGCTCCATGTAGATAAGTACGAAATTTTTGTAGAGCCCATACTATAGCTAAGCGTTCCTTTTCGGTATTGAAATATATTAATTCCGGACCTTTTGAAGTTCTTCTAGCTAAAGTAATCTCTTTTTCCAAATCTTCATTTAATTAGTAAAGTACCGCACCGAGAGCATATTTGCTTGCATCCGTCTCTAAGTAATACCCTTTCCTAGGATCTGGAAAATACAGCATGATTGACGTTCTGAACGATTGTTTTATTTTTTCAAAACTCTGCTGCGCTTCCTCGTCCCATTTCCATGGTACTCATTTTCTTATCAGCTTCAGTGAAGGTACAGTTTCCGCCGCGTGTTTATCGCTGGATTTTGAGTAGAAATTAATTAAACCCAAAAATCCTCTCAACTGCTTAACATTCTTTGGCGCTGGGAAATCGTGGATACAATTTATCTTCTCTGGATCTGGCTTCACTCCTTCCGTAGTTAAAATAAATCCGAGAAATTTCGTTTCTTCTTTAAAAAAATGAGATTTCTTAAAACTGAGAGTGAGGTTATGTGCTTCCAATCTCTTCAAAATTTCGTCCAGATGTTCTAAATGTTGTTGATGGTTTTCCGACGTGATTAAGGTGTCGTCAACAAAGGTGATAATGTGTTCTCCTAATCCAAGCACGGCGTGATCAAGTTCGCGTACAAGTGCAGCAGTATTCGTTTTTAATCCAAACGGTACCACTTTGAACTCGTAACTTCTGCCTCGGTATTGGAAGGCAGTGTGTTGCCGTGAGTCTGTGTGTAGTGTCGCCTACCAGAAGCTGCTCGTCATATCAAGATTCGACATGACGTTCATGCCTTTGTATTTTTGAAACAGCACTAAAGCAGGGTCCAGACACCTCCAGTCTTCGATAAGAATTTCATTTAGCTTCCTAGCATCGAGACGTAAACGGATGGTGCCATCTTTGTTTATTTCCGGCACAATTGGATTTATGTAAGGACTGCTAGAGCACGAAATAATTCTCATGTTGAGCATTCTTCGTATTTCCTCATCCACTTTTCCTCTGTGCGCCATGGGCATCGGATAACTTCTTCCGACAAAGGGTTGTCCTTCTTTCAGTTTTAATTGATGTTCATAATTCGTCAATAGTCCAGGCTCTCGACGGAAGACTCGTCGATGCGTCCACAGATTTTTTCCAAGTTCTTCCTTTTCTTTAGGCTTTAAATTGGGATTTTCATCGATTTCTATTCTTATTTCCGACCATTCGATTTGTAGAGGTAGTTGTTCTTTTTCCATAGGTTCACTTGAATTCAGCATTTTGTCAGTATTTTCTTTTGAAAATTTCATGTTGCTTGATTGAAGCTGCCCCTCTGATTTTTCATTTCCTCTGTCCTGTACAATTTGTATCGTCGGTTTTCCACCTAAATATGGAAAAGTTGATGCTTTTGTGTCTAGATTGATGTTGGTCTTGCGTTCATGCAGAATGCCTATTCCGGTGATACACGTTCGTCATAATCGAGGGACAATTAAGAAGGAAAATTGCATGAGGACGTTGGGCAGCTGCACATCAGAATAAATCTGGCGACTGAGTCGCAACACTTTGCCCCACATGGGCCCGGTTACTGCCACTCCTGCTGAGGGTAAGCACGGGTAACGTTCAAATCTTCCTTTATTGGCATTAGAAAATTCTTTGGACATGCATGTAATTTCTGCTCCCGTGCCAATCAAAGCATTTGTCAAGATTCCCGCGACTTGAATGTTTGCTGTGTAACATTTTGATGGTCTTTTTGATATCGTGCTTTTGTCCTCGTCCATTAATTCTTCCCTTGTGTTTGTCAGCATGTGAGTCGTGTAAATTACGGTGGTTGACACGTCAATGTCTTCATTTTCACTGTCTGCATTGGTTATTGACGTGGCCCTTGCTCGTTTCGCGTCTCACGTGTTGTTTCTTCTGTCGGGTACGTGACGTTATAACCTTCAGGAATTAATTCGACTTTGATGTTTTGGACTCGATATTGCGATGTATTGGGCTGTGACTGTTGCTGTCGCCATGAATTATTTTCCCAGGGAGTACGTTGCCCACCTGCATCTGTGCCTTGTCTCGGTCTTAGCGTACCCATTGAACGCTGCGCGCTTCCCCCTGCCGGTTGCGGCGTCCAGTTGCCATGGTTACCGGGACTGCCGACACCTGTGCGTGCGTAGCCATTTCCTACGTTCGGAAAGCGTCATGCATTAGGAGTATTGTTTGCATTTTGATTTTTGTTTCTCCATTCTGGAATACCGGTGTTCGTACTGCCGATTTTGTCGAATTCTTCAAAAAGCTCGAACAATTGTTCACATTTTGTAATTACACGACCAATTACTGCATATTTAATTTCATCGCTGAAATGTCTCGCCAGCTTCCGTATTACCTCCCCTCGATCAGGAGTGGAGATAAGTTTGCTGGTATCAGCAAACATCTTGGTGGCATATTTGTCTCTTGATCGGCCCTTGTTTGGTTGATAATATCCGAATTCCAGTTTCTTTTTCACTTCGTGTTACGTTTGCTCTCCCCAGTAACGCTGTTGGAATTTTTCAAGGTATGAGTCGTGATTTATGACGTCATGTTTAATGACTAGCCACCAGTCATTAGGGGGTCCTGATAGAGATTTCTCAATTAAATAGTTCGCGTCATATTCTCGTGGGCGTACCACTTCCCAATATTGTCTGAGTTGTCGCACGTACCTCATTGGATTTCCTTCGCCATTGTGCTTCGGAAGGACGTATTTAATGTGTGGTTCCGTGACAGATAGTCTCCAGTCTATTTAGTTGGTCCTGCATCCTATTTTGCCTGCTCTTTCTCAGCAATTTGCTGGTCGCGCCGTCTTCTATCCTCTTCTAGAATCCTCTGAGTTCTCTGCTCTAATTCCTCAAGGCGTCGATTAATCGCGATCAACATTTGATCCGAGTAGTTTGTTTGGGGGATTAATAGAGCATCTTCCAGGTTTTCTGAAGAGATCTTTCGCACGGTCATATCCAACTTCTCTTGAATACTGTTTTCGTCCATGGCTACTCTTCTACCCGCTTTGGATGAACGTAAGTTAGTTTTCACCATTTTCGTAGTAGTAAGTTTTTATTTTATTTTTCGTTTCACTCGCGATTCACTTTTATTTGTACCACGATTTGTTGATCACCTAAAGTTTTTGTGTTTGAAATTTGTTAGTTTCGCGCACTGACACTCCTTCGAAATTTACATTAATTTCGTATACTTTGTAAAATTTAATTTTTACTACACTTTCAAGAATTGTTTGGGTTTTCCACTTATTAACCGTGTATTGTTCAAAAATCACTATATTTATTTCACTAATTAGTGTTATTCGATGATCACTTTTCCTAATTTCCGTCGATTGTTCGTTTTGAAAAAACACTTTTTTTATTTGACGTATTGTTTTTCATATTCGATAACTTTTTTCAGTTATTATTATTCGCAGTGTTCTTTTTCTTTTGTTCTTCTAACCATTTATCAAGCTCTGTCATGCCCCGAGGTACATTTCTCTGGCTCGTAGGAGGTGGCAGATACACTCTGTTGACGTTACCTTTAAAGAACGCTTCTAACAATTTTGTTGTTGTTGTAAATTTCAAATGGAAAGAGATGTAAAAACCTTATATTTTTTTACACTTGCATGCACCACGTTGGGCGCCAATTTTAACTGACGACATTTTGCTATGTTAACTTTCTAGCAATATTTAAATTATTTTAATAATTTTTATAAGTATTTTGGGTTACGCATGGAGAAAGAATGAGGTTTCTTTGCCATAAACAGGTTTTTATTCATAAGAGCCTACTCTAAGCTATATTTACATGTGATTCCTGTATCTGATCTAAACTTAGCATCAAGTTTTCGAATAAAATAAATCCCTTAAAGAATCCTAATTTTAATTCGTGATAATACACCTCCCTAAAATCTAAGTCTCTGCTTTTTCGCAGTTTTCAGACACTAAATCTCTAAAAAGAACTAGGCGATGCTTCGATACACTGAGAGGCACCTACTTCTCTCCTTGATTTTTCTCCTTTCTTACTCTCTTTTTCTTTAATACTTCTAAAATCAACCTAATTTTCTATTTGTGGGCTCTCGGCCAAACGTTCTGATTTTACAGTCTAAGAATCAAATTATTTTGTACCAATGGGCTTTCGGCCAGACGTACTAATTTTACAGTTCTCAAAAGAATCAACTGATTTTTTAATAATGGGCTCTCGGCAAAAACATACTATTTTTATATATTTCAGTTGCACGAAGGCTTCTAATTTTGCAAAGAATATTAAGTAGGTATCTGCAACGGCAAGAACCTTTTCAAGATAAACCAAGTGTGGTAGCAATGAACAATAATTCAAAGTAAATAAAAACTAATTTCAATATAAAGACTAAGATAATCAGTCTAATGAGAGTCTATGGTGTCTTTTCATGGCTGAAACGTCAACCTGATATAGAGTGATCCCTGAGACGCTTCTCTTATTTTCGCTCGCTATAACCAGGCCTGAGTCGAGTCGCTCTCGGACTACAGGTGCACGACTACCTGCGTAAGGAAAAGACGGGGTATATACAGAAAAATAGAAACACAGAGTTGTCGAGCTGGATTTATCCAGATATTTGAGAGACTCACTTTCTAGAAATTTTATTGTTTACTTGCCCAGAGCGCTCAAAATATTCCCGTAGGAAAAGAAGGCTGAGGTAGCAGAGTTGCATTTTCTATTTTTCTTAGAGATAGTACTCTTCTTAACTGGATAGAAAGATTTGCTTCTGTTCACTCCTAGAGCTATCTCCTTCAAAGAGAGAGATTGCGGTCTTAGGATTTTAAGCATAAACACTCAATATCTCCCGAAAAACTTGAAGAGAGGTATAGGACAAGGATGCAGAGAGTAGGTCTCCAGCTTCTCCTGAGGTACTCCCTAAGCCTGTTGCGTTTACCATGAAACACCCCTAACTGCCGTTTTCCGCTTGCGTAACAGTTTTTATGGAGCGCGCTCCAGTTTAGACTCCCACTACTCGCGAGAACATTTTAGTGGGAGGCTTCGGAGTCTGCGCTCTCCTATTGCAATACAGTGATGCAACTCTTTGCTCCATTTTCCCGTATGCAAGGAGTTCTGCCTAAGAGGAGGCTCTTCATCTGTAACCCTGCCCTGTGGAACGCTCCAACGGAGATAGAGTCAATCATCCAAAACGAAAAGTGCCAAATTTTCTGAAACTGTACTTTACTTACGGTACCTGATAAGTTGTTACCTCTGTAATTATTGCAGTTTCTTTCATCTCCCTTCCTTTTGCATATTAGTACGACAATCGTTTTCCTCCAATTGTGCAGTTCTGGTGCCCTATAGCTTCATTTCCTAACAATTCTTGAAAAGAGTCTCTTAAAGCATTAACTATACCGTCTGTGTCATATATAATTTCACCTTTGCTGTTTCTCATGCTGACAAACTCTGTACGTTTACTCCCCTTCATCCTTTTGAATAACAGTTTCTTGCTTTCTTCAAAGACGTTTTGTATTTTCTTTTCCTTTTCCGCTCTGATTTCATATTTACTTTTCTTGACTAGTAGTTTAACTTTCGCCATTTTGTCTCTGTAATAATTGTCAAGTATATTTCGCTCTTCATTGCTAAGGTTTGTGATGCATCACCAGATTTTCTTCCCACAGCCATGTACCACACACAAACAACAGAAAGTTAATCAAATTTCGTATTTAGAGACTGATTGTAAATAAGTAGATGACTTCAAACATTCGCTGTCGTGTGAACGCCTACGAATTTCGAGTTAGATACGCTCTTGTGAATTTGGAGGTCAAACATATTACGAGCTCTCAGAGTTCTTACTTCTTTTATATCAATTTTGCACGACTGCTATATTTTTTAAACATTAGTTTTGAACATTTCATAGTTTTCATAAAATACATTTTCCCATGCCCCTTTCTATTTTCCCCTGATATTAAAATTTGAGAATTTTAAATTATCGAAGAGAGAGTATCGTTGTTTCATCACTGTTTCCACCTGCTCTAATATTCCTTAACTTGATAAGGGTGCTGTATGACCACGGAAACGTTGGTAAATATTATAAATGTTTTTTTATTGTGATTTTATGGTGGTTGCTGAAATTCGGTCGTTGTATTCTTGATTTTATTATCAGGCATTCTATAAATTTCGCACACTATTTCATATTTTTTCACGCCCCTTTCTTTTTCGATGCTGTGTCATAATTTACCATGCATTTTTATATTTTTTAAAGCCCCTTCCTATTTTTCTAAACTATTCAATATTTTTCAACGTCCCTTCATTTTATTCACGCTATTCCATATTTTCCCACGGCCCTTTCTTTTGTCCTACGCTATTTAATATTTTCCCACGCTTTTTTCATAATTTCCCAAGCCCTTTCCAAATTCCCCACGCCAATCAATATTTTCTGAAGCCCCTTACTTGTTCCCCACACTATGTCATAATTTGCCGCGCCAGCGTCTGAGAAAAAATAGAAAGGGGCATAAAAAAATATGAAAAAAGCGTGGAAAATATAAAATATCGTAGTAAAAAAGGAAGAGGCATAAGAAAATATAAAATAGCTCGGGGAAAAAAGGGCATTTGAAAATATAAAATCACGTGAAAAATATTAAATGTGTAATAAAAAAGGAAGGGGCATGGGCAAATATAAAATAGCGTGAAAAAAGGAAGGAAAATGAAAAAATATGAAATAGAGTGGAAAATAGAAAGGGGCTTGGAAATTTCTAAAATAGTGTAGTAAAAAAGAAAGGGAAGCAGTAAAATATACAATACTGTGGAAAAAGGAAGGGGCGTTTGAATATATTGAATTGCGTGGCAAAATAGGGAAGGGCTTGAGAAATTATGAAAAAAGCGTGGAAAAATATTAAATAATGTAGGAAAATAGGAAGAGGCTTGAAAAAATATGAAAAAGCGTGGTGAAGTATGAAACAGGGTAGAAAAATAAGAAAGGGCGTGGGAAAGTAGAAATGGAATATCGTTTGAAGGGCATTAATATATGAGTGCATGATTAATGTTATATCTGAAGTAAAAATAAAGAGAAAATAAATTTTCAATAATAATATATATACTTTAAATATCAAAATTCGAAACTTGTTTAAAAACTATCCATGGGCCAATTCCTCGGCAGAGATAACGTTCGATCAACAGAAATATGCTTGGGCAAGAATATAAGCCCCCATAAGTCTGTTTTATAGGGTCCGAAAAAAAACCTGTAATCAAAAAATTAGGTTTTTCGAGTTTTTGGCGCTATTTAAGATTTTTTTCAGTCTTTTAAATAAAAATTGTTTTAATACATGAAATAGCACATTGCACTGATAATTAAATGTTTATATAAATTGTTTGAACAATATATTATTGTCAATAGCCTTTTTCTCTTAGAATAGAGTTAGAAAGTGGCGCTTCTCCGAATTTCTCAACTTGTTTTAAACTTTTCAGTTACAGCGAAGCTGTCGTCAATTAAACTTAACAGAAATCATTCTTTAAATAATTTATTATTATTAACAATAATATTCTCTCAGAATAATGCTAGAAAGTTGCCGTTTTTTTTTTAATTATTTTGTACATTCCTTATAGTGATATACTAATAATACAAAAACAATAGAGATATTCATTTTATGAGTGATCTATTTCATTATTGTGAATACATTTTAATGAAATAAAACAGATAGTTGAAATATGTCTTAAATTTTCTATATGGATCGTATTAAATGTTTTCCTTAAAGTAGTTACTGAAATCCTTTTTGTTTATATTTATATTATTATTTATCACTTGTTCCTATCTAAAGAGTCAAATAAAAGCTGAAAATCTTAGACAACCCCGCAACTTTCTAGCATTACTCTAAGAGAAGATATGCGAAAGCAATAAAATATTTTTGAATCAATTGTGTTTGGCAAATTTCATTGATTATTACAACACTCTATTTGAGAAATGGACAAAAAGTTGAATATTTCAGAGAAAAACGCAAATTTGTAATATTATTCTAAGAGAATAATATTTAAAATATTACTAAATTGTTTAAATAAATATTTCTGTTGAATTAAGTTGACTATTTTCTCGGGCTGATTGAAAAATGTTGATATCTATAGCATATAACTATTTTGCGATTTTTGCAGGGAACCAATTGTTTCATAAAATGAAAATAGTTTTAAAAATTATTAAAAAATAAGCGAAAAATATTTTTGCGAAAAAGTATGGTTTGATGTGATCATTCAGATTAATATTACGTCAAACTCCTAATTAGCACTTTTTGGAGATTCTTTTGGAGCCACGTAATTGGCCATACATAAACTATTTTACCACTTTTGGTAACTAGAATCAAAAAACGAATTTTCAAAAAAATATAAGAATTTTCAACAAAATATAGGAATTTTCAACAAAATATATGAATTTTCAACGAAGTAACTTTTTAACTGATAAGATTAATTTTCCTCCAAGGGGAATAATATTTTACCAGAAGAGAAAAACTTTAAAAAACATAGTTGAATGTTTGACCAAAAATATGAATTTTCAACAAAAAGTTAATTTTCAAAGAAACTGTTGAATTTTCTAGCCAACGAGAAAAATTTTCTACAAAGCAGTTGAATTTTCTAACCAAAAATATGAATTAAAAGAAATAGAATTATTTTACAACCAAATAATTACATTTATAACTAAAGTGATGAATCTTCAACCAAAAATGCAATGGATAAGTTTCTAGTTGAAACCATTCATTTTTAACCAAAGAAAATTAATTTTCAATAAAATAGTTCAATCTTCAATGAGTGAAATAATTTTCATTAGAGTAGTTAGAATTTCAACCAAGTTGTTGCATTTTTAACCAAAGATATGACTTTCCAATCAAAAAGATAAATTATTCACGAAGAAATTTAATAAGTTATTATTGAATTCTACCCTTGCAGGGCCATCTGTCGCAAAAATTCTCCAACTTTGATAAAATTGACTGCCCAATATGTTGCTGGGAAATTCTTACTTTCCCAAAAATAAATTTAACCTTTGCAAGAACGCAGTGTGTCGAAATTTCTCGCAGAATACATTGTAGTGACCTGGTGAATCCTATGGTGCACTCGCGTTGTCTTAGTCCTCGCCTGTACGATTTTTAGATTTCTGAGAAGGGATAACTCCAAAATTCCTCCGGAGAAAGACATAAAAATGGTCTATTTCCACAACGCCGACAACCCTCACCGAGGCCCAGAAGAGAGGGACGGGCGCAGAGGAAACTCCACCACGTGGGAGGGGGGCTAGGCCTGTGAAGAGGCACAAGCTAACCCCTGACGGTGGTGGTGGTGGATGCGAGCTACCTGTCTGAAGATACAGCTACACCGGATTCCCTTGTTCCATTCGTTCTTCTTCCCCCTCATGCGATCCAGAAATCACTGGATGATGAAAGATCTCGCCTTCGGTTCTCAGAAGAAAGTGGGTCGTTCCAGATTATCTGGGTAGGTGAAAACATTTCGATGCAGTTTCGCCCAGCTGACAGGAATGAATTACTTATTTAGGTTTAAATTCTTGCAGTATTTTGTAAAAAGCTTTGTTTTGGCCCGTTTCTGCCGTCTGCGGGCGGCGAATTTCGAATTTGGTGGTCCTAGTAATAAAGCGGTACTTGTCACGCAACTTCTTCCTCTCCACTTCCACCGGGTCCTCCCGATGGATCTTTAATTGCGAGATCAGCTTCCTAGTGGCTGGCTTATAGCCGTCTGAAATAGGCTTAGGTGGGTAAAAAATTATCCCTTGTTCTATGTTCAAATTGATGATCAGAGACCGGCCTTGATCCGGACGCAATGGTTTCAGCGTTCATCCGGCAGATGGAAAATTCGCCCGGACTTCCCCTCGGATCTTTTGAACCTTCCGTGGACTCTCCGTCCCTGGCGGTAGTGAAGCGAATCGGGAGAGTGGTGTGGCGTAGCATGTGGATGGTGCCCCTTGCAGTTGAGCACGGTTGGAAGAACGCGTCACCTCCTGATGACTATCCTCGGAAAGTGTCACCCCCTGGTGGATATCTACGTGGAAAATCACCTCTTGATGACAATCGTTGCTGCACGTCACCTCCTGGTTACTCTCGTTTCTGCATGTACCTCCTAATGATGTCGATCCCCGCACGTCACCTCCTAATGATGTCGGTCTCCGCATGTCACCTCCTGGTGACGATCGTCGATGGAGAGGTTCATCAACCTCTGTAGCCTTTGGGATGGAAGCCCCAAAAATTTATTTCGAATGAGATCTTCCCAGGGCGCGAGAGGGAGATAGACAGGAAAAAAATAGAATTCTTTCAACTTATAAAAGTATCCTTAGCCGTTAAAAGGACTAAAGGAACTAAAAGATTTCCTTCTAACAAAAGCAGATTGCAGTCTTCATTTGCAAATAAATTGCTTTTAGAATTCCAAATAAAATTCCTTTATTTTTCAACCCTTTTTAAGCTATGAAAGTACAAGAATATAATAATATATTACAGTATAATATAATATCATGTCATGTAATTAAATGCAATGCAATGTAATGTCATATAAAACAACACAATACAATATAATATATCATATCATGATATAATATTATACAAAATAGTATGATATAATATAATATGGTATAGTGCAATAGAATAGAATATATAGTATAGTTTATTATAACATAGTGTAACATAATATAACATGATAATAAAAAATAATAATGATACTAAAATAAAATATTGCCGGGCCCGTTCAGCGAGGATGAGAGAAATTTGGTGGCCCGGAAAAAATTTACAAAAGGATATTAAAGACTTTAAATGTAGGCTATAAACGTATATGTAAAAAAAAAGGAAACCTGAAACCTAAAAAAGAGAAAAGCTAAAAGAGCATGGGAGAGAATCATTCTCGAAGGGTGGTTCTTTACATCGCACTGCTGGTAAAATTATGAACTAAAAATTGGTCGTTGACTGAAGCTGTGACTGATTTCCGTGACAATATTCGCGAAACACTTACATAAACATAATGGGTATAAATGAAACTACGATTTCTACTCTAAGTCCTAAAACCTGCGCCGAAATCGAAGTTTGCCGAGTTTCTGACTGTTGCGCGCCAAGCAGGCGCTTCATCTAAACATAGATCCCAAGATTCATGAAACTTTAACAACAGAAGGTTTCACGAATCTTGCAAAGTTCCCAGCATCAGTTTGGGGGAAAAATTCAAAAATAAAAATGTGAACGAAACATCGCGTGAGGCAAAAGAACTATGTTCATGCGGACCTAGGCTTGTGAATTCATAATAATTATGATATGACGCGCCAATACCCCAACCTCGGCCAGACGCGAGCGCCCATGCGCATACGCTTTATTGAGACCTTTCGCGCATTTCGAAGTTTTTGTCTCATGAAACCTTTAATAGATACTCAAATAACTTTATGCTAGATGAAAGGTTCCATAGAGACATAACCTTAACTTAATTCTAGGTTACAATCTTCGTAAGTTACCGGATTCACAGTTTTCAACGCACGTTAATCGGTAGTCGTTCCCTGCACGGTCGAATTTCGAAGTCGCAGCCTAATTGATAGCCGCCAATGACCGTTGAGACAGCTCCTCTCAAGTTTTCGGTCAGTAGTCGTAATATCCCTCGAAATGGCGTCACCTAAATAACCATTTCAACGTACCAGAACCTTGGTAATCCTCTGACGTGGCGGGGCAGTCCTGGTTGTCATGGAGTCGTTAACTGGTATCGTGACGTCAGCCTTGGGAATATCGCTAGATAGTGAAAGATGACGATCAGGAATGAGGCCAACTACTGCATATTCGAGGCCCGCCGTCTTGTACTGCGATCGTGAAGATGGTGGCCTAGAATGGTAAGGCCATGATTGTTAGCTCATCCTTGACTCACGGTGCGTTAACTAATTCCAAAGAAACCCCTGCTGGCTTTCGTGGTATTATTGTTGCGATGTTCTTCGTGACGTAACGCCTCGCTGACATGGCGCTGAAGGACCAGTGGGGATGACGACCAGATACGGTGATAATTATACGGTACGTTCGTAGCCCGACATCTTGGATAAAAGCCTGTTACCATGAGAATGTGAGACGCCTGGAATATGGTTAGTGATAGGTGCTTCATTCAGGGTGCGTTAGGAGGTACTGGTGACTTCTGATTCGACGATCGCTCTCTGACTACCATGGTGATAGGATAGCTACAGGTGGTTGTTATTCATTAACCAAAAGGAACTATTCCAGCGTGTCAGAAACCCTGGCAATCCATTGACGTGGCGACTCAACCTTGGTTGTCGTAGAGTCGTTAATGGTGAGTTTATTATGACGTCACGCGTCGATGATATGGCGCTGAAGGACCAGTGGGATGATGGTGGCCAGGTACGATGTTAACTAGACAGGGTGTTCGAGGCCCGTCAGATTAGATGGAATCGGTTACTACGGAGACGTGGCATGGTCAAACTACGGTTAGTGATAGGTACTTCATCCAGGGTACGTTAGCAACGCCTGTTAAACATCTGATGCGACAACCCGTCCCTGGCTTCTGTTATTGTTGTCGTTGATCTCGGGTTTGACAGGTTAAGGCTAGATAACATGAAAAGATATGTTTCGAGGAATGAATACCCAAAAATATACAATTTATGACGAGCGCTCCGGGCCGATGTAGATTCCGATCTTGGTCGCAATGGATTTAGATTTAAAACGTTTAATATGGGTACCAACTTGAAGTGACAGGTGAGCTGAATTTTACCCTGTTACAATATTACCAATACCCGAAAAATAGTAATAATAATAATAATATGACAAGAGAAACCCTGAAAGATTATTCGCAATATAAGAAAACAAGGATTGCCTTATATGAACCGAAAGATATTAACTGAAATTAATTAAGTGAATTTCGCCGAGATACAGAGCAATTCCGATAAGTTGCCGTCTAATAAATGTACACTTCCCTTAAAACGTCATGAAACGCACGAAAGGCACACTAATTGGGGTTCTCCCACTACGTGTGCTATTTTTTTAGTTGAAGGTCAAAACTCTAGAAAACAAATTTCCAATATGTGTGAGACATAATACGTTCATAATGTGCTTAAAATGATTAAATCCCTAGATCTATCATATAAATATTCAATTAATGATCCAATTCATACTTTTGTTTTTTAAAATACAATTATTTATCACTAGCAATTGAAATTGCATTTTTTCCGTTTCAAAAATTCTCGAATAAGTCTAATACTCTGGTTTCAATAAATGGAAATTTTTTAATTCTCAAAAGTATTTATTTTCAAATATAGGCTTAGAAAGAATAACAAAAAGAAACTTTTTTATATTTCAATTTTTTAATCAAATGACTAGTTCACAATGAGAAAAATGTACAATCGCTTTTCCAAAGATCAATAAGTTTTCAAATCTTAAATCGTCATAACTTGCTCCAATATTATTTTGAAATTTCCATTCATTGAAACTGTAGGCCAACACTGATCGCATTTCTCAGCGTCTGGCAAGTCTGGTTTAAAAATTCCATGATTTTTCTACGTAATGCTCATGAAAGTGAAAGATCGATTGACCCCAAACAAAACAGATTTAGCTCAAAAAAATCTCTATAATGATTGCATATATTTACAAAAAGTGTCGTTCACTAAAGGGTGTCCATTATTGAATGGTCTCAAGACCAGCGAAAGAGGTGAGTACGATAATTAGTACTACCCACCTGAAAATGGTATGGTGTGTAATAAATAAAATATATATAATACATGAACACGTTTCGCCAGCCCCGCATGATTTTTGGAGGAACACAGAGGAAGCCTAAAAGTCACATGAAGCTATGTACATGAGCGCCTACGGCTTCATATTTTTAGAATATTCACTTTTTGGTAGTTGTTAACTTCTGAATAGTTGACAAGGTATCAGAGTTTTGTAGAACCCAGCACACAAATTTTGTTTAGTACTTGTGTTTTCTTTTATTGGTTTTATAAAGTACTTTTTATTGTTATTTATTTTTTGCTTTTGTGTTTTTAAATATTTTATATTTCTGTTATAACTGTAATTTGAAAAACTTAGATTTCAGGCCTGAAAACTGCAATAACTTTTAAGTATATTGTTTTGAGATATACTTGATAAAATGCATTGCTACGAGTTGTGGATCTGCAGAATTGTTTCGCGAGATTATGTGAAGATTAGAGATGCTAAAATGCATTGATCATTTTAATCTGATCCGTGCCTCTGATAAGAGCAAACATCAAGCCGCTATGAATATCGTCAAGAAGTGCACAGGAGAAATTGAGTGGACTTTGGATTAGATAAATGTGTCTAAATTCATCCGAAGAAAGGAAAGATTTTTGGCGTTCCCAAGAATGCTCAGCTTGTGAATATAAGTGTTATTAGACATCTTAACACTGGTGAGACCTATACATACCTGGGCATGCCTCAAAGCCCCATGCAGGACGTAACATCAGTTAAAGAGTCTCTCCTAAGAAGATCCAAGCATCTTCTTCTGCAGATTTGGTCTTCAAATCTGTCGGCGTTAAACAAGATATCTGCGACTAACTTGCTTGCCGTCTCAGTTCTACTCTACTTGTTTGGGGTAGTTCACAGGATGGAAAACAAACTTACGGCCCTTGATAGCACCACACGTATGACCATGCATATGCATGAAAGTTTGCATATCAATTCGTCTGTTCTACATTTATAAATCTCAGACCGTCCAGGCGGACGCGGACTTCTGAATCTCCAATGTCTTCATAACCCTTCATTCCTCTTTTTCCCCCTGGTTTTTCCATTTTTTCCATTTATTTGGTTGAAAATTCCACTATATCCATATTTTAGGTTGCATACAAAATATTTCGTTGAAAATTCACTTTTTAGGATAAAAATTAATTTGATCCATTACAGGTTGTCACGTGTTCAACTTTTTTCACCTATTTCAACTTTTCTGGTTTGTCACCTTTTCACCTTTGGCAATTGGTGAAGTTAAAAAATCTGGAAAATTATTAACATTGGTATCATAGGATAATTCCGTACCATTTTTGGTTTAAGAAACCCTTTGCGAAAGATTAAAATCATAGCTGAATTTTAGAGATGAAAATATTTTTATTTTATACTTGCAATTTTCTTTTAAACTTTTGAATTATTTTGAAATCCCTAAAAACTATTTGAAACCCTTTCAAACCCCTTGTCATTTTTTTGAATCGTCTGAAAACTTTTCAATCTCTTTAAAATACTTAAAATCTCTTCAGAGCTGTGAAATTCTGTAAAATTTCTTCAACATTCCTAAACTATTCTGAATTCTTTCGAAAACCCTTCAAATTCTTTTAAATCATTTAAAATCACTTTAAATCCCTTTAAACTCTTTCAGATCCTCCAAAGTGCTTTTAATTTGCTAAAATTAATTGAAATCTTTAAAAATATCGTGAAATCCTTCGATTGAAAATGTATGGAAATATTATGAAACCTCTTAAAATCTCTCGAAATCTTTGAAGTCTGTTCGAAATCTCTTTAAATTCTTCAAAATTAAAAAATTCCAAATCCTTCAAATTTATTGAAATCACTTGAAATCTCTTGAAATACCTTCAAATTCTTTGAAATTCTTCAAAATATTTTGAAATCTTGCTGAATTTACTTCAAGTTTTTGATATAAATTTTATTTAATTGAACTAGACGACTAGAAAAGTGTTTTAGTGAAACCTTATATGCTACAGAAATGTTTCATCGAGATTTGTTTTCAGTTTCAAGAAATGAGTAAGATTTTCCTCTCTTGATTTCTGTAACCCAACTCTGCAGCTTCATATAATGTTGCTATTATAACAAAAGAAATGAATATCAAATAGAAATATTTTAGAACAAGTATCCATGTAAATGCATTTTTAACTTACAATTTCTTTTTCCACTATTTTGCTATCAGGTGAGAAAGGAATGGAAAACCGCGTGCAACTAAAAAATTGAAACCCGATTCGTCCAAAATTTGGCGATACATCCTGAAGAAATTACAAATTCCCATTTATATAATCGATTATCTGAAATTTCGGCTCACATTTCAGTACAAGAGAATATTTCAGAGAGAAGAGGAGAAGAGAAAGAAATTAGAGATTTACCAATTATAAACATGAAGGATGACGGGAACTGTTTGTTTCGAGGCCTTCCCTAATGTATATTTGGAACGCAAGATCGACAGTCTGAAATAATACGTGAACTTGTACAGTATGTATGTGACAATTGGAGTACATTCGTCGATATTTTGGATGCTACCTGTGTGAAAGTCTCACATCTGAAAAAAGAATCTTACTAGAAACTCATGTGAAGAAATTCTGAGTATGGTACAGATTTTGAGATCGCTGTGTATTCGAATCTGTATGAAACACAATTATTATTATACAAAAACGATGATAAACTTGGTTTCTACAAATGCGGAATATTTATGCCATTTAAGAGTGAAGATACAAAGGATGAAATAAAATTACTTTCTTCTTCAGGAGAAAGAAGTGGTCATTTTGACCTGATGAAAGATTTTGCAAAAAAGGGAGACGAAACTACTGACGAAGAGAAAAATGCAACGGATTTTTATATAAGCCAAAATTTATCAGAAATTGCATCCGATAAAAAATCGGCCGTACATAGCCAAGCATATGAAAATGACGGTGTTACCGAAGAGGAAGAAGAACGAGTTTCCGTAGAAGAGATGAAGCCTGATAGAGAAAACGAAGAATAAGAATCGAAAGAGAGAAAGGATCAAGGGGAGCAAGAGACGCCAGATTATTATTCTGTGGATCTAAATAATTGAAGTGAAAGTTCTTCCAGTAGTATAGAAGAGGATGCACAGGAAAATGATGAATCAACGGAGGAAGGAGAAAAGACGCTGGCAGAAAGTGATGAAGAAAATAAGGACAAAGAAAGCAGTAAAATGCAAGAATAAAATGAAAAATTTAAAATTTTTGAATTTGAAGATGGTAATATATGATCAAAAGAGATAGAAAACAAAAAGCGATAGCATGCAAAAATTACTCATACTCGTAATTATTGTGGTGTGCAGCCAACTGTGGAAGATAGTGAGGATGATTTTGGGATTGAAGAGGTTGTTCCTGACGATCATAAATACGAAATTTCAATAGAAGGGGAAGAAAAGAAAGAGAAGGATGGGCAGACAAAAAAAGGAAAAAATGTAATGTCAAGATTAGTTGTCACAGAGTTCCGGTTAATTTATGCAAAAATAAAGAGACAGGGGAATTTGATAGACGTTGCATTCGAGCTACCATCAAACTTATTTTTACAGGGAAGCTAAATTAACCCTGTGAATTGAAATTTTATTTCTACAGAGAAAATTCCAAAGCTGAAAATAGTATCATATTTCATGTTCATGCAGGAGACCCGAGATTCATAATCATTTCTATTGATTTTAAATATTTAATTTAAAAAATGCAATTACAAGCCTCGAAACCACTTGTAATTGTGACATGCTTCTTCATCATAATGAATCACACAATTAGGTATCAGCCAGTTAACCGTACGATTGTGGTAGAATAGATTATTACTCTATAGTTCGCAAATTTTCGCGTTTTGTTATGCCAGTACTGGACATGATAACATCGGACCACACTTCTGAATGAATTAGTATAATGTTAGCAGATTTTAAATATTTTGTAATCAGTGAGTTCAATAAGTGGCCAATTTTGAAACCAATGGTATTGGATTGATCGTGGGCATCTATGCATGTCATTCTATTTGAGTGGATAAAAATTTATCAAGAGTAAGCAATGCGTTACAGAAGAAGAAAGTGTCAACATTCCAGTGTAAAGAAAAATGAAATAGAAACCAGATTATCCAGATGCTGCCTCCAATGTATGGATTGAAAATGCTTGAAAACGTGGATAAGAGAATAGGAAAAGGACGGAGAAACGCTTTGAGTGATCAAAACTAAAAAAAATTATTAACAGTTTTCTAGATAAAAAAATAGACAAAAACGCATAAACAGATTCAACAAAAATATACCAGACATTTTCAAGTCTGCTAAACAGTAAGAGAAGAGAAGCAAAGAAAATATGAGAAAAGAAGAATTGGATACTAGCAGCGACTCAGAAATTAACTCTACTTTAAAACCAACGAATAAAGAGCGTAAAGCTGAATTAGCAGAAAATCGAATTCTAAAGAAAAGGAGAACTGAAGTCGCAGAAGAACTTGAAGATTAATTAGAAGAAAATCAAATGATAAAGAAAAGAAGAACTGAAGCCGCAAAAAAAATACAGTAAATTCAGAAAGTGTATATCTTGCAAACGGTTTCTTTGATAGCGTAAATCATTACAGTAGATTAAAGTCCAAGAATATTAAATTTGCAAAGTACAAAGCTCGAAGGCCAATTTTATCAAGCCGTACAGAATTCCAATTAACCTACAACCATTATAATGCGCTAGTAGAAGAAAATGGACTGCTCAATGGTGAAACTATAGACTCAATTGTAGCAATAGATTCCTCGAATAGGAATAAGAACATTTTATATGTTCCAACAGATGATACGCACACTATCATTAGAGATTATTCTTCAAAAGGAAGAATAACATCTTTATCATATAATTTATTACAGATTCAGATACCCCATAAAAAAATATGTAAGTTTTATTTGAATTTTTTTTCGATTGGCGCCAGATGGCACCGCATTGGCGAAAAATAACGTTGACTGTTCAAGGAACGCGCTTCCAACCGGAAGATAAACATGTCGCCCGCAAACGTACGGCAATTACAAAATGAAAAAAAACAAAGATTTTTTCTTTCTGTAACCTCTTATATCCACAACAAGCGCAACTGAAATCAAGTACGGGAAGTAATGCCGCATCAGGCTGAGATACCGCAAGACCCTTCATTCTTGGACCGAGGCCTTGGATGACGATTCATCGCGTTAGTATCTCGACCCCACACCATCAAAGTTGGACATCGAGTTCCACGACAACGAGCCTGACCCCGACGAGCTTGCAGTTTACCTGCTTAATCACACCAAACAGACCTCCTTAAGAATCGCCTATACTACACCGGAATCCACCAGCATCCCCCCGCAGCACCAAACCCAGCAGCCTCCCTCAGACGAGGCCTATGATCCGAAGTATCCCGGCCTAGACGAGTCAGCCTCCAAAATCTCCAAACGAAACAGAAATCCAGCGACTCGGACTAAAGCGACGTCCGGGTACTCAGTGCGTCTCCTATCAAGCTATTTCCCGGAAATAATGACGCTCATCTCGAGCGGGAGCATTTTTACCCTCGTGGACTTTTCTGCAATGAGATGATCCCCGTGTCACATAGGACATTCGCCTTTAACCACAAGTAAAGCTATTGCGAATCGACGCAATGAAAACGAAAGCGAGGTCACGGGTAAAAGAAAAGTAATGAGAAAAGTGCTTGGAAGCCGGTAAACTATAAATTCGCTGCAGAACTCACATTCCACCTAGGGAATCGAACCAGGCCTCCCCTGAGATTGCACCTCCGCATTTTTGCCTTTCTCCAGACAGTCCCGGATCTCATCGGGCATCACACCTGATACGATTAGCGGTAGCTCGGGCGCATGGCACAGAGAGGTGAGGGTTTCCGAAGCCAGAAATCATGCATGGACGAAGCTAAGGAAAGGAGACTCCCAGACGTGGAGGCATTCCTCACACCCCGGAACCTCGACAGGTTCTTCTTAGGCCCCTGAACATCAAACCTTTTCAGGGCCATCCAAACATTTAAACGAAGGATTCAGGTTCTAAAATATTCGACCTGAATCAACCTGTCTCGTGTATCTTTCCTATCTGTTATAATCCCCCCCTCCCCCTCCAACTTCCCTGGCAAAATTGAGTACGATCGTGTGACTACGAAGAAGAGAGATTTGGTTCGTTTGAGTTGATTCGTACGAGTTGGTTTGTCTGGGTTCATTGTGTTTCTTACGTTAAGAAAAAAAAAAAAAAACGAAAAACAAGAATAAAAAATAAAAAATTTCAATGTGCTCCAGTTTCAAGAACGGTTCCAGCACCATGCTACTCCATCCATAGCCGGCACATTTCAAAGGGCGTTGTATCGTCTTGACAAAACTGTCTAGGCTTGTCGCAAATTGATTGGTGAAGAGCTTCTGAAAATGCTTCATAATCATCTTATTCTTCTTTTTCGTGGCCACACTCATCTTACCCCCTAACTTCTTGAACAGTCAACAATGTATTTTTCGCCAATGCAGCGTCATCTGGGGCGAATCGAAAAAAACTTTTCAAATAAAACTTGCGTATTTTTTTATAGCCAAGCTTAAGCTGTGATAAAAAATATAGTTTTCCATATGAAATTTCAAAGTTGACCCACTCCTGCCACCAAAGGGTTGGGGTGTGGGCTAAATTATTAACAGGACGCTTTCCCTCATCAAAAATAAAAAGTTTTTGTAAGAGAAATTTTTTTGTTTAGATGCGTATTTCTTGAGATATTTCGATGTATCAAGAAAGAAGAATGACCCTGTATATAATTTATTATATACAATGTATAGGTAATAATATAAAAATCAACGTAACAATGGAACCATCAGAATATCAAAAAGAAGTAGCGAAACAATTGCTTCTTCAAGCACAGGATATTATAGGTCTATGTATTTATTGTATGTGTCCCTGTATAAGCGATAAAAATCAAATTACATGTACGGAGTGTTAACATGTAATTCACATCAATTGTTTGGAAATTGATTATATGAAATCTGACGATGAGATAGATATTGACGTTAAGACTGAACAGCTTAGAAATCCGAATGATGACAAATATTTATGTAATTTCGGTGAAAAAGTCTACAACAAATTTGTTTCCAGCATTATATCCATTCTTTTCTTTCTATTACCATAACTGACTTCAACGTATAACCGATCTCGCCTGTTCGTAATATGCAATATGTTTTTGTATTTAAGCTAAAAATATGTTTGGTTCATTCATTCTACAATTTTAATATTTCAAAGAGTGCAAAAAACGCAAAATTACTGACCTGGTATGAGGATGAAACATTTAGTGGTATCAACTTTCATAATTTAATACCAATATCTGGGAAGAAATCTGAAAACAGAGCATTTACAGGGCTGAAGAAAAATTTGTGAATTAAATTTTTGCCTTATAGCAAATTAGGTGTTGACGTTAAGCAGTCTGTAGAACAGATAAGGATATACGAATGAAATTTTTTTTCATGTCACACATCATCATTTGCTAGTAGTATTCTAAAAGAAATCTAATAACAAGGTATTTAGAGAGGTTTTAGAAACTTTTTTTGGTTTCACTCATCATCATTTTCTAGTAACATTTGGAAAGAAATCTGCAAGCAAAGAATTTAGAGGGTACTTGGAAATTTTTTTTCGAGATGTTTGTCCTTTAACGAGTTCAGGGATGAGAGTCAGCAGTCGTCCGATGAAGATATGGGGATGAAACTTTTTTTGTGAAAGACATTATCATTTGCTAGTAATATTTGAAAAGAAATCGGACAACAGAGAATATACAGGGTGCTTGGAAATTTTTGTTCGAGATTATTGTCGTATAACGAGTTTGGGGGTGCAATTTAGCAGTGCTCCGATCAAGATATTAGGATGAAACGTTTTTTGGTGTCACACATTATCATTCGATGTAGTGTTTGAAAATAAATCTGACAACAGACTAATTAAAGGGAACTAGGAAATTTTTTTGTTTTTCTTTTCAGAGTCCGGGGGTTGTAAAAATACATTTGTGGGGAAAATCCAACGTCTGGGCATTCATTGTATTGTTTCATAGCCAGTTAAGCAATAGAAAACGATTTCAAATTAATTTTTGAAAAATTTTGATTTTTTTCTGCTGTGGCCTCCGTGGCGTAATTGGTTAACGATGCAATCGTGAATAGTGACGTTCCCGGTTCAAATGTGGGCTGCGGCAGATTTTTTCTTGTTTTCTCCAGTCAAGAGGCTGTTCGTTATAACAGAATACATCGAGTACCCTTTTGATTATCACCCGTCCTTTCATGAGAAAGCAAATTTATTTGATACCTATTAGGAAACAAAGTGTTTAGAAAAAAATCCAAATGAGTACACCCACAGTGAATGCACTTATAGTACTTCGCAACGGTATTTTGGCTTGGATTGTGTTTGTTTAGTTCAGTTTATAGGCCAGCGGAGGGTCCCGATAGAAACACCCCTACTGCTCAGGCTGTAAAGCACTAAGCCGCAGCCTTAACTGGTCGCCATCAGTAGATGATTCCAGACCTTTTGGTAAAGCCTAGGATGTCATACACTGATGGCGTTAAAATTTCCTCGATTATAATGTCAAGCACTGGGATGAGACATGCTGGGGTGTTTCGTCATCCCTTCTAGTGCTACATTTCTTGCATTCTGCCTTGGTGTTGAACCCCAATTTGCGTATATTATAGTTCAAGCGGTTGTGATTGATGAGCATCTGAACCACTATTCTTATGTATTTCTTGAGTGGTCTCAGAATTTATCTGCTTCTCTCCATCTAGTGCATAAAGCCTAGGATGACAATCGACTATCGGCAACGCTGGGTTTATTTTTAATACTCTTAATGCTTCGTCCAAAACCACATGTTGATGTCTCCCATAATGCCACTTTTCGCCAGCTGGTCCGATTTTTCGTTGCCCTTGATCTCTGTGTGACCAACAACCCATATGAGTGTAAAGTTATTTCTGCCTGCAATTTGGTTAAGTGCCTTTTTCATCTACAAATCAGTTCTGATACTATGTTCGGCTTATTTTCTGCAGTTAAAGTCGCTTGGCTGTCAAAGCAAATTGTAATCCGCCCATCAATTATAAGTGACAGTATAATAATCAAATCATCTCAAATAAAATGTCCTGTAATTCAGTAGTATGGCTTGTTTCGAATGGATGTCCAAACATCTATAAGGTATACGAAATTGTGAGAGTGTTTCACCTCGAAATTCCTACCAAAACGTTTTAAACATCATCAAATTCCGAAAATACCAACGTCTTTATTTTATTTTGGTGGAATATGGTCACTTCAGGATTTGAATAACGAGAGATATTCTGCGACTCTTCGTCGTCGAAAATGTGAAAAGGCAAATATTTCACTGATAGCCAATCAACCAACTTATTTTCAAACACTTTTTGATCAAATTTCTGTTATCATTCATAAATCTTATTATGTGCAAATCTTATTATTTTTTATTTATATGAGGGGTGTACAAAGTCGCAAAACTGCGAGGTATCGATATGTGTTTCAAGGTGAAAGGAATTTTGAAAGATTGAAGTTACTGCACACAGAAAAATTACTCTAATGAAATGAATCTGCAGTCAAAATAAAGAGAATTACTTTTCTGTAGAGTTCGTCAAATTTTCTGTGTAGTTTAGAGAATTGTCAGTGATTTGACAAATTTCCACATATTTTTCATAAAATCAGTAGATTTTTTCGCCGTGTAGAAATTGATATAATACTTTTGCGTTCTTCTGAATACTTTCAAGATAGTCACAAACCAGGACGAAAGTTTATAACATTGCACATAATGTATTTTGTAATTTATGAATGAACATTCAAGGAGTACTAGGATACGCTTAGTATTTTTTTCAAACAAATATTTTAAAATTTGTGTATGATAGATCAATTTAGTGCTTTTATTTTCATTAGGTGTTTACATGTTTCAACAGGTAGGTTCTCCGGGTGAAAGCAAGCCTCAGCATCAAAATATTAAAATCCCTTATAACTAGGGTGGTAGGGGAAGCAGTTCCTAGAAAAGGGGAAAGAAGTTTTTTGGAAGGCAGAGTAATGGAAAGGGGGTATATAAGTAGTGATAGAAGAAAGTATGATGTATTCCTATTTCAATATTCCTTTTTTTCCCAATTTTTTCTTACCTTATACATTTTTTTCTTCTTGAAACAATTCTGTTGTATTTTTTAAAGAAAGATCTAGGAGCCACGCAGGTGCTACACGTACGAGTGTATGCCCTCATCCTCTTCTAAACTACATACCAGGATTCTGGATTCCTGAAGGTGAAGATTTAAGTTAGGGTCATCAAATCCTTGCAGCAAACCTAAATCTTTGTATTTTTTCATACATGCATAATGGGGTATTAACTATGCTGAAGCCAAAGCCAAGTAATCCCATCAACTCTAAAGTTACGGAGTTCGAGGTCCAGCCCATTCCCGACGATAAGTGGTTCATCGCAGTCGCTGAGTGGGTCAATAAAGGCCAAGTAGGTTCCTAGGCCGTTCGAAGTACTGTAGCGACGGTGCGGAGGTTACGTTTGGGGAAAATTGTCGCTGAGTATAATATTATAGACCAGACATCATTGTTTTATCATCTTGATGTATTTCTCGTCCTTCTGCTACTTCGAGTACTAGTAAAAATCATCAGAAAAGTAATAGATCAAATATGTTTCAGATAAATTTTGAAACTGTCAAAAATTGAACGTATTTCAGCGAAAGATTCAGCGAGGTTAGGAGAATAATTCTGACGTCATTTACTACGCCAAGTTGTTAGATGTGCCAAGTAAAACAATAGTGAGCAATATAGAGTATACCTTAGAACTGGTAACAAAAACACAAGTGAAACATTGTACTTGCCTATAAGCTTCTCTGAAAAGGAATAGACTAATGTAAACAACGACTTATTTAACACTATTTAATAAAAAGTACGGTCGTATAAACTGAAAGAGATCGTTTTTTCTATTATTTTATTTTACCTAGCCCTAAGTCCCGGTAAAATCAATTTGGACCCAGAAAGGAGAAGATAAATTGAAGTAGGCACAATTTAACAATGAATTGATCTCTATTTAGACTCAATCTTGCTTATAACGACGATTGCTTATTCATTACTGGTAGTCGTGGTTACAATTCATTCAGTCTTATAATATTTGCGCATGAACCAATCTATTTACGTATAATATTCGCGGTTCTACAATCAAGGGAGCATTTCAACTCACTTATATAATGATACTACAGTCGCAGGTTTTTCAACCATTTTCGTCACCGAGCCACGTTTCAAAAATCTTAACTTAAAATAATTTCACGGCAGCCTGTAAAGCGTGCACCGTTTCGAATCCTCACAAAATAAAAAATTTCCGGAACCTGTCCCAGCGTGCCCGGAGAAAATCAGAAATCAACGAATCTAAATAAAAGATTGTAGCCTGTGACAGCTTGTTCAGAATAAATCAATAAAAATACGAGGCTGGAGCCTGATTTAGCGTACACAGAAAATAACACCTGAAATAAAATGTCTGGAGCCTGTAGCAGCGTACACAAAATTGAATAAAAAACAGAATGAATCAAATTTTAAAAATCGGAATAAGGTCTTGGAGCCTGTGACAGCGTACCCGGATCCAAACGACGGAACTTTATCCTTCCAGTGCGTGAATCCTGAAGGCCAGTCGGATGGATGATCCGGTTGTGGACTTCCGTTTCCCGTGGTCCACTCCAAGAGTGACCCGTTTCGCATCTAGCCTGCCTTCTTATACCCTCTCCAATCGTGGTTGATTGCCATCAGGCATTCTGATTGGCCCCAACGGGGGCCTTGTCACATTGTTGCTAATTGTCACTGTTTTAAAACATGTCCAGAATCTCCTCCGGTGGGGAAATTGGAGCGATGGCTTGCTTTTTGAAGACGAATCGTGTTTCTCCAAGTGGTCACCTGATCCCGAAAATCTTGAGTTAGAGGGTTAGAGCTAACCTCAACACTATGTTTTTATTTTTCACGACATTATCGATGACAATGTGTG
>JAABKJ010003372.1:0-26090 GCA_011634705.1 Andricus grossulariae | reverse complement strand
TTTATTTGAAAATCTTTGTATTTTGTTAAAAATTTATCTGTTTGGTTCAAAATTAATTTCCTTTGCTTAAAAATGAGTTTTTTTATAGAAAATTAATTTTTTGTTTGAAAACTCAATTATTTCATGTTCAGTTGAACATCAATCTTCTTCAGTTGAAAATTCAACTATTTGTTTGGAAATTTTTGAATTTTGTTGAAATTTCTTCATTTGTAGTAAAATATTATTCTTCTTGGTTACTAATTCACCTTTTTGTTTAAACATTCAACTATTGGTTTGGAAATTTCATTAAAAATTAAAATATTTCGTTGAAAATTCATGTACTTTGTTGAAATTTTACTTTTTTTGGCAGAAAATTAGTTTTTCTATTGAAAATTGCTTTTTGTAACTAAAAATTCAACTAAATTTATTGTAGAATTTTTTTATATACGTCTATTCTTTTTGGAAGAAAATTAATTTTTTTGGCTTAAAAATAAGTAATTTTTTATTGGAAATTAATTTTTTATTTTGAAAATTCAACTATTTCATGTTCGGTTGAACATCAATCTCCTTCAATTGAAAATGCAACTATTTGTTTGAAAATTTCTGTATTTTGTTGAAACTTCGTCTTTTGTAGTAAAATATTAATCTTCTTGGTGACTAATTCACCTTTCTGGTTTAAAATTCGAATATTGGGATGCAAATTCCATTAATAATTAAAATATTTGGTGGAAAATTCATGTATTTTGTTGAAAATTATTCTTTTTGGGTAAAAATTAGTATTTTAAAAAATTGATAATTACTGTTTTTAACTAAAAATTTAGCTACATTTTTGACGATTTTTTTAATAGATATTTAATCTTTTTAGTCGAAAATCCGTTTGTTTGATTACAAATTTAACTATCTCGTTGCAAATTTATTTTATTTGATTAAAAACATATTTTTCTAACTTAAAATTAAACTATTCTATCATATTTCTTGAAAATTTATCTTTTTCTCAGTTAAAAATTAATCTATTTTGTTGAAAATTGGTATTTTTTGGTAGAAAATGAACATTTTTGGTTAAAAATTTAACTATCAGGTTGAAAATTCTATTAAAAATTAAAATATTTGGTTGCAAATACATATATTTTCATAAAAATTATTCTTTTTTGGCGGAAAATTAATCTTTTTGGTTAAAATTTAATTTCTTGTGTAGAAAATTATTTTTTTTATTAAAAATTTATTTCTCCAACTTAAAATTAAACTATTCTATTTTTTGTTTGAAAACTTATCTTTTTAGTTAAAAATTCATCTATTTTCTCAAAAATTTGTCTTTTTTTTGGTAGAAAATTCATCTTCTGGGTTGAAAATTTAACTATTTGGTTGGAAACTTTTTTTTTTATTGAAGATGCATCTTTCTAGTTAAAAGTTCATGTCCTTGGTAAAAAATTAGTTTTTTCTTGAAAATTAATTTTTTGACTGCAAATTTAACTATTCTGCTTTTCATCGAATTTTTTCATAGACATTTAATCTTTTTGTTTGAAAATTCATCTGTCTGATTAAAAATTTATTTTAATTGGTTAACAATTTATTTCTCTAACTTAAAATCAAACATTTATGATGAGATTTTTTATCTTTATCGATTGAAAAATCTTTCTTTCTCAAAAATCCACTTATTTGTTAAAATTCGTATTTTTTGGTTTAATTTAACAGTTTTTCATTCAAAATTAAAATATTTTTTGGTGGGAATATTAACTATTACACTTTGTATTGAGAAATAATTTTTTTTTATTCGCGTCTCTCTTTTGTGCTGCGATTCGCGAATACTCTAAAGACTCCTCTTCGGTATCCCCACTACTGCCACGCTAACCAAAGCTCAAAATAAAAAGAAAAACTCTTTTACCATGCGATCTCAAAACTCATAGTGATTCCTCACAAAAAAATTTGAAGTTAATTCATTAAAGTTTTACTTCTGCTGTGTGGCCCCACTGTCACACACTGGATTTTTTTTTTCTTGAGAAAAAATCTGGACAGAAGCTAGGAAAATGAATTTAATAATTCAAACATAATAATGATTATTCCCTGAACCCATAAAGATCTTGCAATGTTTAATAGCTTAAATGAAAGGTTAAATCTTAAAGTTCACGTATGTGAAATGTCAAATTAATAAATTAATTTTCCTTAAAAATCAGAATTTTATTTTTGTTTTTCTCTCCTGAATATGAGCATTTTATAATAAAATATATATATTTACAATTTTCAGGTAAATACGGCAAGCATTATTGCAAATATCAAATACCGATGCAGAGTCCCGCAAGTGTAACAATGCTGTGAACAAAATAATTGAAACCTCGAACAATCAGGGACATATTATAATGCAACAAATGTACAATATTTACCAAACAAAAATTGAATAAAACCTGTATGTAATAGTTTGGGTGCGTTCATTTTATTGTTTATTTTTTAATTACGATAGTTTAATTCATTAACACCGTGTTTCCTCATAGAGAATTATTTTGGTGGTATAGACCTGTATGTAAACATTTTTATAACAATTGTTTAATCTCTAAATATTTTATTCAACTGATATATATCCGTTTTTATTTTTCAAAAGTCGTAAACCATATGTGGTATTTAAAGGTGGAAATTTCGTCTTTTATGCGATTAAAATTTCGGAATTAACTTCTATTGAAAATTTTTTTTTTTTAAGGAATACTTTTAGGTCAAACTAAAATTAATTTAAAGATTACCAATTTTTTTAAACTGTTTTTTTTCTCCTTTTCTTCCTCGTTTGTGATTCGAAGAGGTTTTTCGAGTTTTTGCCGCAAATTATGATTTTTTGGCGAATTAAAAAAAAATGGTTTAAAATACATCAAAACGTACTTTTTACTGATTATTAGATGTTGATGTAAATTTCTTAAACAATTTATTATTGTTTATAGCAAATATCTTTTAGAATGGAGTTAGATAGTCGTGTTTTTTCCCGAATTTTTCAACTTATCAACTTTTGTGTTAGACCGAACCAATGGTAAAAAATGTTGACATTAATAATTGTTTAAACATTTTATTATTATTATTCACAATATTCTTATAGAATATTGCTAGAAAGTTGCAGTTTTTTCTATAATTTTCCACTTTTTGTCCACTTTTCATTTAGAGTAAGATAATAATTAATTCGATTTAACAAACATGAATAATTATTAAAAAAATGTTTGTTTATGAATATATTCTCCTATATTAATGCTAGATAGTTGCGGTTTTTCCTGAAATTTTCCACTTTTTGTCGACTTTGTACTGAGAGTGGGGCAATAATTGTAATAATTAATAATAATTTATCAATATAATCAATAATTATTATTTAATAATGAATTGATATAATCAATTCATTAATTAATGAATAATAATAATTAATAATTAATATTATTTATTTGTTTTTATCTCTACTGTAAGATCGTTTTGTTTAAATTAATATTTTCAAAACGTTGACGAAGAAGTAAAAATTTCAGAAAAAATCAGAACCTTGAAGCATTACGCTAAAAGAACATACTTATAAACGATAATCAATTGTTTAAATAATTATATTTTCTGAAAAGTGGACAAAAACTTAAAAATTTCAGAAAAAGCAGAACTATCTAGCATTAATATAGGAGAAGATAGTTCTGAACAATAATAATTTATTCAACCAATTATGTTTAATCAATTGCATTAGTTATCACCTTACTCTAATTGAAAAATGTATCAAAAGTGCAAAATTATAGAAAAAACTACAACTTTTTAGCATTATTCCAAGAGAATTTTGTGATAAATAATAATAAATTGTCTAAACAATTACTTTGATTATTGTATGTTTTAATTATTATAAACAAATTGAATTAACAAATAGCCAAATATTATAATTTTTGTTGAACAAATTTTTTCTCAGCTAAAAATGTTTTAAATTATTGTGGGAGTGATTTTTAGTCACAATTTCTATAAAAAATTAACAATTATAATTGTTATGAACAATTTTTGTGCAAAAATGTGGAATTTGTGGTTTTTTAAATTTCGTATTTCCCTTTATCATTTGCATTGATGCAGATATTCTTAAAAATATTATATGTTCAATTATTTATGTTAAAATACAACAATTGTTGACTTTGTAAGCAAATTAAATGAATAAATATAAAACTTTGGCTTGTACAAGAATTTTTTTTTGCACGAAAACTTCTTATGGTTTTTGTGAAAAAGATTTTCAGTCACTATTTTTATAAAAACTTAACGATAAACAATTGTTATAAGAAATTTTTGTAATGACTTATTCGAATTAGCAGTTTTTTCAAATTTGGATTCTACTGAATCATTTGAGTTACTGCAGATATTCTTGCCAATTTTGCATATGTAATTCTATTTGTCAATTTTATAAGCAATCGTATTCTCTAATAAAAAAACATTTTTTTTAAATAACAATTTTTTTAAAATATATTAAAATTCTGTGATATTCGAAATTAAATAATAACAATGAATTGATAATAACAATTGTTCATTGTTGATTTTAAATAGAAGTATTGACTGAAAATCTCTTTCACAACAATTTTAAGTAGTTTTATTAAAAAAAAATCTATTCTAGGCCGAAGTGCCAAAGTTTTATATTTATTCATGTAATTTACTCAAATAATTAACAATTTTTTTATTATAACATAGATAATTGAACATATACTATTTTTAAGAATATCACAAATTCCAATGTTTTCCACAAAAATTGTTTACAACAATCATAATTGTTAATGTTTTATACAAATTGTGAATAACAATCACTCTCACAATAATTTAAAGCATTTTTAGCTGAGAAAAAATTTTTTTCAACAAAAATTACAATATTTGGCTATTCGTTAACTAAATTTGTTTACAATAATTGAAATATACAATTAATAATTTATTTGTATTCTGTAAGTATCCTTGAGTTTAGTGAAGATGATTTCCATTATATGCAAACCGTTGTTGAAGAGTAAATAATTATTTTGTGAAAAAATCTCGGTTTTCTCATAATTTGAGAAAACATATAATAAATAAACAAATGAAAATGCAAAAATCTCTGACCAATGTGCTCTTTGAAATATAGCCCACTTTATTAGAAAAAGAATTGAAAATCAGGGCAAAATTGAAGGCTGTAGACTTTTTTGAATGAAAAAAAAAATACATTTCCTCCTTTTATGCGTTAAAATTTTTGAAAATGATTTTTATTCAATATATTTTTTAAAATAAATACTTTGAAATTGAAGAAAAATTGAATTAAAAATATTTGTCTTATGTTGAATCTTAAACTTTTTTTAAAATAAAATAAATAATATATTTCGAGAATTGAATAAGTACATGATTCAGGAGAACAATTTTGTTATCAAACATTTTATTGCACCTTATGTCTTTTTTCCAAAATTTGTATTTGATAATTTTTTCTGTTATTTTTGACGATTGAAATAAAAACTATGCGTCCTATAAAAGAATAATTTATAACAAAGTCGACTTTTTTTTGGTAAACAACTTTTAACAATTCATTTTTTTCGTAGCTTGTGTCGTTTTTCCAAAAATTTTAATTTTTAAGCTTATTAGTGAAATCTATCAAATCTTAGTGAAAGCTTTTTAATCTCTGTAAGATCTTTGAAATATGTGTGAAATGTTTGTAATATTTTAAATTTTGATGTATTTTGAAATCTTTAAATTCTTTGAAATCTTTGCAAAGTGATTGAAATCTTTGTGCAATCTTTGAAATATTTTATTAATTTTGTATAGCGGCTCGATTTTTATTATATTTTTCCTTCCTTCCTTCTTCGCTTGTGATTTAGCATTATTATTATTTATAATTTCTAGGACACTTCTATCTTTCAAAAAATAGAATTTTCCTTTATCGAGAAAATAATCAAATATATTACCAGTTTTTATTAAAAGTCGTGAGCTATATGTGCTGGCAAAAAGCAGAATTTTCATCTTTTATGCGTTTAAAATTTTAGAAATAATTTCTTCTGAATATATTTTTTAAAGTAAATATTTTCAAACGGAAGTAAAATTTAATTAAAAATGTTTGTCTTACATTAATTTTTAAACCCTTTCAAAAATAAAATAATGTATTTCGTGAATTGAATACAAAATTTCGATGAAAAATTTGGTTATTAAAAAGTTTATTGTACCTTGTATCGTTTTTCCAAAATTTTTATTTGTTTATTTTTCCTGTTATTTTTCACGATTAAAACAAAAAATATTGATCTCATAGACAAATTTCTAAAATAAAGTTCGCCTTTTTTAGGTAACAGTTCATATCTCAATGAAATCGTTCTTTGCAAGGCATCAATACTTGATGATTGTTCTTTTAACATATGATCCATTTCTGTTAAGAAAACCAAATCATAACCTTAAATTCGTAAAACTTCTTATCTTTTCTCAATATTTGATGATTTTTCTTTTACGATAAATAATTCCGAGAGAAAACGCAAACATAACCTTAAATTCTTAAAAACTGTAAAATCTTCTTTGTTCGCGTCTCTGAGACGCATCGATCGACCTATTGTTGAAAATTGTATGACCTGCTAGTACCGATTTATGAAGTTTCAAAAAATGGTTTATTCTGTTTATATAAGGAAAACTTTGTTGATATTCAAAATATGACAATTTTATATTCAGCGTATTTGTTCGCCTTTTTAAGACGCATCGATTGACCTATTGATAAACATTTTATGATCCACCGGTACCGATTTATGAAGTTTCAAAAAATGGTTTACTCTGTTTATATAAGGAAAACTTTGTTCATATTCAAAATATGACAAGATTATATTCAGCCTATTTGTTCGCCTTTTTAAGACGCATCGATTGACCTATTGATAAACATTTTATAATCAACCGGTACCGATTTATGAAGTTTCAAAGAATGGTTTATTCTTTTTATATGAGAAAAACTTTTTCGATATTTAAAATACGTCAATATTACATGTAGTGCATTTGTTCGCATCCTTGAGACGCATCGATTGACATACTAATGAACCTTTCATGATCCACCATTACCGATTAATGTAGTTTCAAAGAATGCTCTTTTCTTTTCATATGAGAAAAACTTTTTTGATATTTAAAATACAACAATATTACATGTAGAGTATTTGTTCGCGTCCTTGAGACGCATCAATTGACCTATTGGTGAACCTTTTATGGCCGACCAGTAACGATTTATGAAGTTTCAAAAAATGCTTTATCCAATTTATATAAGGAAAACTTGGTTAATATTTAAATACGACAATATTTTATTTATTGTATTTGTTCGCCTTCTTAAGACGCATCAATTGACCTATTGATAAACATTTTATGACCTACTAGTACCTATTTATGAATTAAAAAAAAATGGTTCATTCTGTTTATATGAGCAAATTTTCTTTGATTTTTAAAATGCGGCAATATTGCGTGGAGATTATTCGCTCACCTCCTTGAGACGCATCGATTGACCTATTGATGAACCTTTTAGGACTCACCATTACCGATTTATGAAGTTACAAAGAATGGTTTATTCTTTTTATATAAGAAAAACTTTTTTTATATTCAAAATATGACAATAGTATATGTAGAGCATTTGTTCGCCTTCTTAAGAGGCATCAATTGACCTACTGATGAATCTTTTATGACCCAACAGTACCGATTTATGAAGTTTCAAAAAATGGTTAATTCTTTTTATATAAGAAAAACTTGTTTGATATTCAAAATACGACAATATTACATGTAGAGTATTTGTTCGCGTTATTGAGGCGCATAAATTGACCTATTTGTGAACCTTTTATGGTCGACTAGAAACGATTTATGAAATTTCAAAAAAAAGTTTATTCTGTTTATATAAGGAAAAATTTGTTGACATCCAAAATACGACAATATCACATATAGTGCATTTGTTAGAGTCCTTGAGAGGCATTAATTGACCTACTGATGAACCTTTTATGACCCACCAATATCTATTTATGAATTAAAAAAAAAAGTTTATTCTGTTTAAATGAGCAAATTTTCTTTCATATTCAAAATACGGCAATATTACGTGCATAGTATTTGTTCGCCTCCTTGAGACGCATCGATTGATTTATTTATGAACATTTTAGGACCCACCATTACCGATATATGAATTTAAAAAGAAAAAGGTTCATTCTGTTTATATGAGCAAATTTTCTTTGATATTCAAAGTACGGCAATATTACATGCAAAGTATTTTTTCGCGTCCTTGAGACGCATCGATTGACCTATTGATGAACCTTTTATGACCCACCAGTACCGACTTATGAAGTTTCAAAGAATGGTTTATTCTTCTTATATAAGAAAAACTTTCTTTATATTTAAAATACGTGAATATTACATGTAGTGCATTTATTCGCATCCTGGAGACGCATCGATTGACCTACTGATGAACCTATTATGATCCACCATTACCGATTTATGTAGTTTCAAAGAATTTTTTATTCTTTTCATATGAGAAAAAATTTTTTGATATTTAAAATACGACAATATTACATGTGGAGTATTTGTTCGCGTCCTTAAGACACATCAATTGAGCTATTGGTGAACCTTTTATGACAGACCAGTAACGATTTATGAAGTTTCCAAAAATGGTTTATTCTGTTTATATAAGGAAAACTTGGTTGATATTCAAAATACGACAATATTTTATTCAGGGTATTTGTTCGCCTTCCTTAGACGCATCTATTGACCTATTGATAAACATTTTATGATCTACCAGTACATATTTATAAATAAATAAAAAATTGTTCATTCTGTTTATATCATCAAATTATCTTTACTTTCAAAAATGCGCCAATATAACATGCAGAGTATTTGCTCGCGTCCTTGAGACGCATCGATTGACCTATGGATGAACCCTTTATGACCCACCATTACCGATTTATGAAGTTTCAAAGAATGGTTCAGTCTTTTTATATAAGGAAAACTTTTTAGATATTTAAAATACGACAATAGTACATGTGGAACATTTGTTAGCCTTCTTGAGAGACATCGATTGACCTATTGATGAACCTTCTATAACCCACCATGATCGATTTATGAATTAAAAAAAATGGTTTATTCTGCTTATATGAGCAAATTTTTTTTAATATTCAAAATACGGCAATATTGAATGTAGAATATTTGTTCGCGTCCTTGAGACGCATCAATTGACCTATTGGTGAACCTTTTATGACCGAACAGTACCGATTTATGAAGTTTCAAAAAATGGTTCATTCTGTTTATATAAGGAAAACTTTGTTGATATTGAAAATGCGACAATATTATATTCAGTGTATTTGTTTGTCTTCTTAAGACGCATCGATTGACCTATTGATAAACCTTTTATGACCCACCAGTACCTATTTATGAATTTAAAAAGAAATGGTTTATTCTGTTTATATGAGCAAATTTTCTTTGATATTCAATATACGGCAATATGACATGCAGGGTATTTGTTCGCGTCCTTGAGATGCATCGATTGCCCTATTGATGAACCTTTTATGACCCACCAGTACCGACTTATGAAGTTAAAAAAAATGTTTCATTCTGTTCGTATGATAAAAACTTTTTTGATATTCAAAACACGACAATATTACATGTAGAGTATTTGTTCGCGTCCTTGAGACGCATCAATTGACCTATTGGTGAAACTTTTATAATTGACCAGTACCGATTTATGAAGTTTTAAAAAAATTGGTGTAATCTGTTTATATGAGAAAAACTTTGTTCATATTATAAGTTGTATAGTACTGTATCTGAGATGTTTGTTTGCATCTTCAAGATGCGTCGAATGACCTATTGACGAACCTTTTATAACCTCTTATGATCTAGCAATACCGATTTATAAATTGAAGAAATATGTTGTATATCTTGTTGATATAAGGAAAAATTTTTGAATATTGGGAATGCAACTATAATGTATATAATATATTTGTTCGCGTCTTCGAGACGCATCGATTGTCAAAATTAAGAACTTTTCATGATCTACCATAACCTATCAAAATCATTTTTCAAATTTTCAACAAAATTAGTTTTCTTGTTTATAAAAGGATTTCTTTATATTGGGAATATAACAGTAATATAAAACTTTCGGAAAGACAGAAGCATAAGCTTGAACAATATTGAAAGTGTCCGTTTTGTTCTTTTGTCAGGGAAAACCTCCCTCTATGAGGAAGCAAATTTATTTGATACTTATGAGGAAACAAAATACTCATAAAATGAGCACAAATAAATACACCCATAGTGAATACGTCCATAGTACTTTGCAGCCGTATTTTCTGTACTATGTTGTAGTTATGTGTCATGGATAAACTATGTCATATTACAAAGTATTCTAGAATATGCTCAAAGTTTGAACAAAGTCTCCATCAAAACAGATTTTTGTTGATCCACCGTTATCTCTCCGGAGGCTTCAAATGACAAAAGGTATCTCGAGGACGCATTAATGCACAAAGAAGTGTTAGTGACTATCCGATTAGTCGTTGTTGTTCTAATTTCGTATTGAATATGTGTACTTCTCACCATTATAAAATTTGACTTGGGTGGGGTGGGTGGCTTCGCATAGTATATAAGCCGCGACGGAAGCAGAAGAAGTATTCTATTGTCGATCACAATAAAACTTTCTATTATCACCTTTTTTGCATTCATGTACGTTGGCAATTGTCACTGGAACTACTGAGACTGGCAAAAGCGGTTACCCATGCAGGAAAGAAGTCCCGTGTAGTCCAAACGTTATATGTTACAATTCGTGCTACAAGCTGAGTAAGTAGAGATATTATTGATAAAATTCCAGTTTTTTTCAGAAAAATGTTGTTGACATCCCTGAAAAATCGTGTTTTTTTTTTGTGCTATTTGTGAGAAATCATAGCCAGGCTGCACTGCGAAAAATGGATTATACCGGTAATAAAAAATATGTTACCGGAGATAACCTTGGACTATTAACTATGGAACAGCGATCCAGATTATTAGAACTACAATCTATAGATTTTAAAGAAATAGATATCAAAGGATAATATCTTGGATTATAAAACTTTATAATCTGAAATAATAAAATCTATAATACAAGATTTAAAACTCTAATATCCATATTAGAATCCTGGTCCATTAGAGAACCTCAAATATAATAATTTGTGCAAACGTATTTATAAACCTGTATAAAATTTTGATAGATGACCTCGGAAGTATAACTGCAAACAATTTTCAATTTTGCAAACACACAGTAAGCAGAAAAGTGGCTAACATAAGACTACAAAAACAAAAGTAAAGGAAGCTAAGTTTCTGCACTTGTTTGAGTGGCAGTGATTTGTAATGCAAAGAAATAGAAATTTACTCATTTTCTGAATCTAAATCACGTGTCATTTAGCACGAACATTTATTTTATTACTTAATTATTACTTGTTTCAATGCAAACGGATGCATATGATACGCGCTACGATGTGACGTACCATCTGAGACTACACAGACGCCTGGATGTTTTCAAAACTGAGATGTTACAATTTAATGTCTGAAGATTATAAGAATTTAACATCAAGAGATTATATTTGGTGATATCTTTATTATTATTATTATTATTATATAAAAATTTTAATTCTGAGTTCAGCCTAGGAATAAGTAAATGAAATATAAAAAAGTCCAGTAAATAATTATAATTGGAAGCGGTTATAAAAAAAATCTGAAAATATCAAGATATGTTTAAAAAGCATTTGGAAAATTCAGAACATTTTTTAAAAATTTCCAGTGCTTTTAAAGAAGTTTACGAAAAACTTTCAGTTTTTTCATAACATTTCCAAAATTGTGAAAAAAGAATCTAGAAGATTTTGAAGCAATTTTTTTTAGCTTTGAAGAATTTGTTTACAAATTTTAGGAAACCTGAAAATCAATTAAAAAGATTAGGTTCTTCAGACGTTTTGAAAAGATTCGAAAATTATTCAAATCTTGGTAATATTTTCAATAATTTTTCATTTTGAAAGATTATTATCGCAAGAGAATTCAAAAAAATTTCAAAACATTTTAAAATCTAAAATCCTAAAATCTTTAAGCATTCAGAATCTTCCAGCAAACTATTAGTTATTCCAAATTTTTAATTTTGTATTAAAAGTTATTTTTCCTTCAAATTAGAAAATTACTAAAATTTACAAAATAAAAAAGTAACTAGGAAAGTAATGTTAGTGACATTTTTTTCAAAATCACAAAAGTAACATTTTGAAACAATAAAAATAATGATAAATAGTTTCATTTAAAAAATAATTTAACTATTACTGGAGAGCCGTGATCGTCGAGAATTTCTTATATTTTGAATGTAAATTTGAACTCGTCATATGACTTAGGAAAATTGTCAGAATAATCTAAAATTTACACAACATAGTCTTCTAAATCTTATCTTGAATTTAGGTCAAGAAAAATTCAGAAATCTTCACGGGTTTTCGAGTCACGACACGAGTTAAGGTCGAGCCATTGAAAAAAGTGTCTAGCTTTACAGTACGGACAGATAGTATCAGACCAATGACCGGGTGAACTACTTAAAATTATTCTTGACTTTGAAAGGTAATAGCGCCGTCCAGAGTATAGATAAAAAAATATTTTTTAACCGTTGAAAAGCTTATCAAATTATTACTCAAATGAGCCATAGCTCAATTAAGCTGGCCCTGCGGGTATTGAATTATCAGGTGAGAAACACAAACATAAAATTCCGATTTAAGAAATATTGTACTTCAAATCCTGCCAGGAACTTGAAATACGAATTTAATAATTTGATATCTTACATAAAAGATCTTAATGATTTTTCTTTTTATTTGATCTATAAAATCTTAAAAAATTTTCACGCATTCATGGAATCATAATTTTGATGTGCAAGAAAGCTAAAAAATACATTACCACGTAGTGGTTTGACGGTGCGGCAATGTATTTTAAAAGCATGCTAGCACACACAAATTATTTTATGCATCAAAGATTTTTCAGTTTTTGACGGCTCAAATAAAATTTTATATCCTGCAGATCACTAACGTAAAATATGAAATTAATAAGTGAATTCACCTAGCTCCTGTGAAGGGTTGAAGTTGAAGTACAAATCTCCTAAAAAATCGGAATTTTATTTTTCTCTTTCTCAAATTATAATTCAATACCCGCAGTGCTAAATTACTTTAATTAGGGATTATTTGACGTAGAATTCAATAACATTTCGATTGCCTCTTTAAAAATATTTTTATCTGAATTCTAGAAGGCACTGTCACCTTCCAAAGTCAAGGCTAATTTCTAGTAGGTCACCTGCATAGTAGTCTGATACTATCCGTCGGTAGCGTATTTTCGACCAAGTTTTCGTTTTCAGATCTTATACTGGGTGAAAATCTACTAATTTGAATTTCAATGAAATTAGTTATCAACCACAGACTAACTTTTCGAAATCAATGTTGTGAAAAAAGGAATTGAAACTCAAAACAATTATGGACATATCACAAGGAAAGATGTAAAATATTGACCATAAGTATTGAATAAAAACTCTCTACAATGTAGTTTGGGTGCGTTCATTTTATTAACACCTAGCTTGCTCATCGATAATTTTTTGGGTTGTATAAACCTATACGTTTATTTTGATGACACTTTTCCAATCTTTAAAATACTTTACTTAACTGATATATCAGTTTCTATGTCACAAAATTCGTGAGTCACGTATGCTGATAAAAGTCAGCATGTTTTTCTTTTATGCTTTTACAATTTCAAAAATAATTTCTATTGAAAATATTTTTTTCAAATAAATACTTTCAAACGGAAGTAAAACTGAATTAAAGATATTCGTAGTATGTTACATTTAAGGAAAACAATTTTAAACTCTTTGAAAAATAAAATGAATAATGTATTTCGAGAATTGAATATGTATTGATTCTTTTGAAATATATTGAAATCTGATAACCCTTAAATCTATTCGTATCCCTTGACATATTTTGAAATCTCTGGAAATTCTTTCAAATAAAATTGATTATGCGAATGTTTAGATATCATTTTTGACTAGTCTGGAATTCACATATTGTTAAATTATCATTTTTGTGATTAAACGCTCAGAAAAAGTTATGATATCCTATCTGAAAAAAGTGTTGTAACTTCTTATTACTTGAAGTGATTTCACGTATATTTTGAATTTCAAATTTTGAAAATTGAATCCAAATAGTCCTTTCGTAAAAAGAAAAATCATAGAAACCCTTATATGATTCAGGAAGAATGTGTGCTTCTTAATACCTGTTATAACTCTTGCATTGGTAAATTGAAGCTATAAAATCTGATAATTTTTTGAAAATAACTAAACCAAAATCGAAATTTTTAATTTTTCAATAATTTTAAGTTATGTCAACATTTTCCAGAGGAAATCGGGTATTTTAACAAAAATCATCAGGTTCAAAAGAAGATTTATGCGATTAGATTCTCAAATTCAACAGTTTAAAACATTAAAAAAACTTTTTTTTCAGATTTCAGGATTTGAAAATGACAGGGGGATAGGGGAGCATTTTTTTTAACATTCGTATTTTGTGGAAAAAAAAATATTTTGAGTTCTATTTCGCTGAAAAATATCTAACAGATTATGCCACTTCAGGAAAAAGTATGTATGTTCATGTTGTCAACAAAATTTTTCACACTGTTTATGAAAAATCGTTATAAATAATCATTTTCGTTCCATACGTATAGATGCCGGAAAAAAACAAAAAAAATGTGTATATACATTCAGGAAGGTGGATTTCAATATTTATTTTTTATGAAATCGTGCGTGCATTATATTTGTTGCAAAACAATTTCATAAAACATCAGTGGCAGCTGTGTGTATGAAAAGAATCATTTTGGTAAGAATGATCGTTATAAACAATGTAAAAAATGTTGTTGACATCCTAAACATTCTTTTTCCTGAAGATTCACAATCTGTTAGATATTTCTGAATTTAGTAGTAGAGAAAAATCAATTGTTTAATAGGATAATATGAAGGTTTAACATTCTTGACTATATTGAAACAATAAGAAGGTCATATTATGAAATTGTGAACATGACGTAGCATGTCGCCAATTTAAAAACGGTTCCATTATATACGGTCCTAAATCATTTTTTCACCAAGAAATTAGTTTTCCACTATTGAATTAGAAAATATCTTGACTAATAAAATGTATAATTTTATACTAATCTTCGGTGGCCCCCATTTGACTAAACCAATCTGTAAAATTTCACAAGTAATAAGTTATATTTTACCAATTTTGATTTAGAGAGCAAAAAAGCTTGAAACTAAAATATAGTTCTTCAAGCACTCATATTGATACTTATTCCGCTCGTGCCTGATTAAGAAAATAGTCTTTTGAAATTTTCCATCAATCTCTAACACAAAATAAAACTTTCAACTCTTGTGACATTTTCTTGTATGTCGAGCCATTAATTATTCACAGCCTTATCGAAGATATACTTTTCATAAATCTACGCTCTCCTACGAGCCTACAATTTTCAAGTTATCAAGAATTATGCTGTCACAATGAAAGCGGTATTTGAAAAATATTTAACTCACTCCCTATTGTGCTGTAATTGATTAATATTACGTTAACCCTGAATAGTACATATCATGCTCAGCTTTATTTTTCTCAATTTCTGTTACCTAATCATAAATATATTATAAAATGTTCATAAGCAAACACAAATTTGTCATGAAACACAAAAAAATGGTATTCTCTCTCAAGATTTTCCTGCATCACGACGTGGTGTCTGCCTAACACATCTATCAAAGTAATATATGACAATATATGACAATAGATCTCTGTTCAAGGATTTTCTATACTATGAAGTATTATATACGGCATAGATAAACTGTGTGATATCACAAAACATATGAGAATATGCTCAGAGTTTAAACAAAGATTGCACCAAGACATATTTTTGTTGATTTAACGTTATCTCTGCCGAGGCTTAAATAACAAAAGGTATCTCGGGGACGCACTAGAGCATAAAAAAGTGTTAGTGCCAACTCGATTAGTTTTTGTTTTTCTAGTTTCGTATTGAGTATGTCTACCTCCCACCATTAAGGAAATTATGATGCAATTTGTGTTTCGTTTTCTGGAGAGCACTTGTTTTGTTGGGTATATGTGCTTGGCTTATGGCTAACCTCCCTCCATGAGGGAAATATGTCACCATTTAACTTGGGTGGGGTGGGTGACTTCACATAGTATATAAGCCGCGACGGAAGAGGAAAAGGTAGTCTATTGTCGATGACGGTGAAACTTTCAATTATTACTTTTTTTAAATTAAGTATGTGGTTTTTGTCACTGGAAAATTGGGTGGAAATATTAGATGGAGGGAGAAAAAGCCCGGATAAGATGTTGCTAAGCTTGCATGAAAGACGCGTTTCTTTGCTATTTGTAAAAATTCATAGTCAGGGTGTCTAAATATTGGTGTTGAATAATGAAACATATACATTTTCCAGTTTTAGATTGGATGGATCCTAGGTATTGCACATAAAGATAACTTGACGCGATGCAGAGATGAAACAGCAATGTTTCCAGACCTTACTGTGGTGGAAAATCTACTAATTTGAATTTCAATTAACTGAATTTCTAATCACAGTCAGCAGTGTAACCTTCCGAAATCAATTTCGTGAAAATAATATTTAAAACTGAAAACAATCATGGACATATTACCCATAGACATGGGTACTTTCTTTTTATGGTATATCTTTTATTTGCGATCATTTCATTAACACCCTGCTTGCTTACAAATGATTTCTCTGGTGGTATAAGCCTTATGTAATCATTTTAATAACAATTTTTTAATATGTGGAATATTTTATTTAACTGATATATCAGTTTCTATTTCACAAACTTCGTGAGTCATGTATGCTGACAAAAGGCAGAAGTTTCATCTTTTATACGTTTAAAATTTTAGAATTAATTTACTAATACCATAAATACTTTAGTTGACTTTTTACCCTTTTTGTGATTAAACGCTCAGAAAATATTTTCAGCTGACACATTTTTATTACTAGTTTTAACAAAACTTCGCCTGGAATTTGAAAAATATAGATACTTTTTATAATATCCTACCTCAAAAAAGTAGTGTAACAATTTTGTTCGAAAATCTCGCAATCATTGATTAATTCAAATTAAGAAATAATTTGTTTGTCTTATTTATACAAGGCTTCCATTTGTTCTAACTAATGAAGCATTTGTTACAATACAATGAAAATTTTATTTTTATACCCACTATTGTGAATAAACAATTACAAATAAATAATAATTATATAATTTAATATATTTTCACAAAGTAGTTAGTAGTTTTCCGCTATCGAATTGATAAATATTTCAACAAATCGAATTGGCAGTTTTCTACTAATCTTTAGTGGCTGAATTTTCTGTAATTGAATTAGTAAAATTTCAATAGTAATTCGTGAAATTTCACTAATTTAAAGTAATTTGAAGATATAAAAATGACTGGGCCACTTCCTTATTATTATTATTTAGAATTTTAGAACACTCATATCTTTCGAAAAGCAGAACTTTCTTGTATCATATTCTAAGCATTAGACTAAATTTTGAGTTACTAAGATATAATTATATTAATTAAAATTTCTTTTTTGTTTCAGGTATGTGTTTGGTTCAATTTATGACAAGAAACCGCTCCAGCAGAGTGGTAAGAAAAAAGACAAGATTTATTTAGACATATTCTATTCAAAAAATATTGTATAACACAACATTTATTTAATTATTATCACAATGAATCACTTCACAAAATTGTCATGATTCATTTGACGCTTCTTAAAAATATATATTTTCAAATTATTTATTATAATATTTACAGGGTGGCCGCAGGGCAGAGAAAATCTGAAAATCAGTGATAAAGATTTATGAATTTCTTTAAGGATGTACTAAAGTTATCTCCAGTTAAAAAATGAGCATTGTTAAAAATATTTTATAAAATCAAGGAAAATATTTCTATTGCTAATTGTAACTAATTTTGGGGGAAAGAAACTAAAGACAAGTTTTAGAAAAAAATATTTCAGGTTGAAATTGTTTATTTAACAAAAATTATTTTGGATGTTATGTATTTGCTTTCTCTTAGGGTAAAGGTTGCATTTCTTGTGGTTTGAAGATGTAAAAATGAAATCTTTCTGGGAAAAAATTTAGAAGCTTTTTAAGAATGTTAAAACATTATAAGGAAATTTTAAGAAGATTTTAAAATATTTTTGAAAAGTGTCGACCAAAAATTTGGAATATTTTAGGGTGATTCCTTAATTTTGAAATTTTTTTTAAACTTTTAGGAAAACTCAAAACACTTTAGAAAATATTTAGCAGTGTTAGAAGCTCTGAAGTGATGAAAAATATTTTAAAATATAAAAATTATTCCGAAAATTTATAAAATATTTTTAAACTTATTCCAAACTTCTAAAAATCCAAAATATTTTTTAAGAGGACTCACATTTTTCCTACAATTATTATCATTATTTTTAATTACAAATTTTTTTCTCCGTAAATCGGATAATTACAAAGTTCAAAGTTAAAAAAAATACAAACTTTATGAACTTGTTATTGCAAATTCTGAACCTCCACAGAAGTCGCGAGTTGAATAATTCAGTCAAATGAATTTTTAATTTCAAAAATAAATTCTATAAGAAAGTTGAGAAAGAATCCAAATTTTTAAAAATGATTTCATAAAAATTCAGCGAGGAATGTGAAAGATTATATGGCAAAATTATTAAATGTTACAAAATTATAGAAGTATAAAAAAAATCAAGTCTTAAGATTCGTATAAAAAATTGAAATAATTTATTTGTTCGAAAAATTAATTTTAAGAGAACATTTAAAACGATGTCAAAATATGTCAAAAGATTTCTGGAATTGTCTGACAATAATCTAAATATTTTACGGGAATGTTTAATTTTTCAAATTTGGATAAATTTTAGGAAAATTTCGAAACTTTTCAAGCGATATTTAGCATGTTTAAGAGTTTATGAAGAAAGTTAAAAAAAAAAGATTGAAATTTTTCTAAATGCTTTCCTAAAATTTAAAAAAGGAATTTAAAGATTTCAAAGCAAAATTTTTCATTTCGTCAAGATTATAAAATGTTCAAAAAAATCAAGTAATTTGATAAGATATTTAAAAAAAATTTTAACTGATAAAAAAATTGTTAACAAAATGTAGATTTTGAGAAAAAATAAACATTTTTCAAGAATTTTGAAAGGTTACAAGAAATTATATTTTTTTTAAGATCCTTGGAAAAAATTCAAATGATTTTCAATTTTGAAAAATGAATTCCAAGGGAAAGTTGGAAAATATTTCCAAATTTTTGTACTGATTTCCTAAAATTTCAAAATGGAATCTAAAAAATTTCAAGGAAAAAAATTGCAATTTTGCAAGATTGTAGAGTTCAAACAAAATGCTCATTGTTGAGGATTTCGAACAAAAAAATTAGAAGTTTTGTAAGAATTATGAAAAGTTTTAAAAGAATCAAAAAATTTGGTTAAGATATCTAGAAAAATTTTTTATGATTTTTTATTTTAAAAAAGAATTTTAAGAGGGTATCTTGAACAATTTCAACTGATTTCAAACACTTTAAAAAAATAATCTGTAAGAGTTTATGATTTTGTTTAGTTTTGCAGGATTTTTTTTTAAACTTTAGGAAAAATTCGAATAACTGAAAAAAAATTTAGAATGAAGAAAATTCAAACAAAATCATTTTTTCAAAGATTTTACAACATAGTGTAATTCTCAACAAAAAATATGAATTTTCAACCGTAAAAATTCATTTTGTACCGATAAAACTGAATTTTTAACAAAATGCAAGAATTTTTAACCAAGTAGTTGAATTTTTAACTAAAAAAGATTAATTATTGCCAAATAGTTGAATTTTAAACAAAAATAAAAAATAAAAAATTTTAACCGAAAATTAAATAGTTACACTTTTAATTACCGAAATTAATTCTTATCAAAATCAAAGAACTTTTAACAAAAAAATTATATTTTCAACCAAAGTGATGAATTTTCAGTTAAAGTGGTGGATCTTTAACTGCAATAATTAAATATTTAGTTAAAACATCAATTTTCAATAAAAAAACTACTTTTTAACAAAATAGTTCAATATTCAACCAATAAAAAAAATTAAACAAAAAAACAAGTTTTAACCAACTAGTGGCATTTTTAACAAGCAAAATTAATTTTCTACCAAAAACAGACTAATTTTTGAGAAAATACATCAAGTTTCAACCAAATAATTAAATTTTAAACTACAAAAGATAAATTTACAATCAAAAAAGTATATTAAAATTCTAAGTTAAAGAGAATTAATTTTAACATGACAGTTGAGCTTTTACCAAAATAGATCAGTTTTAAACCCGAATTCTGCTATTAAAAATATTTTGTCATTTACTAATACTTTGAAATTGAACCAAATTCAATTGAAAATTTTAGAAATTTTCGTAAACTATTGTATTTTTCCTACTTTTCTTTCTCGCTTGTGTTTTGAAGATATAAAACTGACTGCCACTTTTCCTCATTCATTTTATTTTATTCATTATTATTTATTTATTTATAATTTTAGAATACTCATATCTTTCGACAAACATAATCTTTTTGGAATGAAATTTTTTTGTTCGAAAACTGTTTTGTTTCAAAAAATTATTCTTTATAATTTTAGAACACTCATATCTTTTGACAAACAAAACTGTTCCGCATCGTGGAAATAATAAAATTTATTGTCAATTTTTATTTCTCAAAAGTCGTTTCAGACGTTTAATTTTTTATGCGTTTAAAATTTTATAAAAAATTTCCATTGTGAATTTTCAACGAAATAGTTCAATTTTCCACAATATCTGAAAAACTCAAATTGTACAGTACTTTTTTTTAAATTTGCGTACCTCCCTCCATGATGAAATTATGACCCGTTTTGTTTTTTGGAGAGTACTCATATTTTGAACAATACAATAAAATGTATTATTATTATATTATTATTATTGTTTATAATTTTTAGTAGTATTTCGACTTTCAACTAATTAGTTGAGTTCTCAACTATATAGTTCAATTCTAAATAAAAAACATGCGTTCTCAACAAAACATGGAATATTTGAAGAAAAAATTTTGATGGATGAAGGCAAATGAGTTAAAAACTCACATTTTTGTGTCAAAGTGTTTGACATTTCCTTGGCATTGGTTTACTGGTTAAAACATAAATTTCAACTCGTCTAAGTGAAATTAAATATGAAGGACCCATTTTGTTCGATTGAAATGACAGTCTAAAGTCAACTGAAGAAACAAAACCTTGTGTCGTTATCATATACCCGTACTCATACACATATTCGTGGATAATACAAATTGAATTCTATCTTATAAAAAGTTAAACACCCAAATTTAATTTCTGTACAAATGGAAAATATATTTTGCTAAGAGCATAAATATCTTCCTTTTTATTGATATTATTTGAACTGCTGTTTATGTGGATCATCTCTGAAATCATTCTTTTTTTATAGTTGGGTTCTCGACCTATGATTTCTACATTGTCCCAATCAAATATGTGACCAAAATTATGTTGATCTTTATAAAAAAAACCAACTCTGCTTTTTTCTTATTTATATGTTCATTGATCCGAGTTCTTAAAGATCTTTTCGTTCCACCCACATAAGATGCAGGACATTGTTTACAAGAAAATTTATAAACTAAGTTCGTTTCATCCCATTTTTTAGAAGTACCTTTTCCTAATTTTAAGCTTTTTTTAATTGTAGGGATCGTAGAAATATTATAACTATTTAACATCTGAGACAACTGTGTAAAATTTTTAGAAAAGGGAAGGCAAGCTTTAAGTTGATACGCATTGGAACATTGGATGAAACGAATTTAGTTTATAAATTTTCTTGTAAACAATGTCCTGCATCTTATGTGGGTGCAACAAAAAGATCTTTCAAAACTCGGATCAATGAACATATCAATAAGAAAAAAGCAGAGTTGGTTTTTTTATAAAGATTAACATAATTTTGGTCACACATATGATTGGGACTATGTACAAATTATAGATCGAGAATCCAACTATAAAAAAAGAATGATTTCAGAGATGATTCACATAAACAGCAGTTCAAATGATATTAATAAAAAAGAAGATATTTATGCTCTTAGCAAAATATATTTTCCATTTTTACAAAAATTAAATGTGGGTCTTTAACTTTCCATAAGGATTCGATTTGTATTATCCACGAATATGTGTATGAGTACGGGTATATGATAACGACACAAGGTTTTGTTTCTTCAGTTGACTAAAGACTGTCATTTCAATCGAATAAAATGGGTCCTTCATATTTAATTTCACTTGGACGCGTTAAAATTTATATTTTAACCAATGAATGTCAGCGGTTATTTTTAAATTTTGTTTTTAACTTATACCATATGCCTGTAAAAATATGTGTTATTTATGTGGTGTTTCTTTATTTTTAAAAATTAGCCTGATGAGGTTGGCAAACCAATGCCAACAAAACTTTGCACGCTTCGACAAACAAATATGAGTTTTTAACTCATTTTCCTTCATCCATCATAATTTTTTCTTCAATGATACTATCGAAGGCGAAGTTTTGGTTTCTTTAAACATAGAATATTTGATGTAGCATCTCAAACAGATTCCAATTTTTAATGAAAGATATTTAAATTAAAAAAAAAATGTAACAAAGTGGATTAACTTTTACGTAAATAGTAGAATTGTCAATGAGAAGACGAATGTAATACGAAAAATGTAATTGTCGATGTCACCATTTGACTTGGGTGGGGTGGGTGGCTTCGCATGGTATATAAGCCGCGAAGGAACCAGAAAAGGTATCCTATTGTCGATTTTACGATGAAACTTACAATTATCATCTTCTTTGCACTTATGTGTGTCGCTCTTGTCACTGCACCACACCCACCAAATACACCAATTCCACCAGACTGTGTCACAAGTGGGCCCTGTGGTAACGCTAACTGTTGCGATGGTTGCCAAAAGGACCGTAAGTATTGATAATACTAATGAATATTTCAATTTTTCATTAAAATGTTCTTTTAATCCCTTCAAAAATATGCTGTTTTGCTATTTGTGAAAACTTATAGCCAAGGTGTCTACCATATCGGGAAATAGGGAAGTGACCTGGACGTTGATTCAGTGACTGGAATTTTTCTATCGAATGTACTAATAGGCAAATTAAAAATGTTTTCATATATTTTATTACTCTATTCAGTGTGAGATGAGAAAAATAAAATTATGGAGAAAAACTTCGAATATTTTTTTACAAGTAAAGAAAATTGTTGGAGACAATATCTAGATTTTTGAAGATGTCGAGATTTCGAATCATGTTTTTTAAACATTTCAAAGTTTTGAAAAAATTTCAAAAAATGTATAAAATTTCGAAAGATTTGAACAAATCTTATGCGATTTCGAAAATTGTCAAAAAAAGCCTGAAAGATTTTAAGCCAATTTTTTGAGTTTTGGAGAATTTTTTATGAATTTTGGGAAGAACGCGAATAATTTTTCAAGAGAATTAAAAAACATTTTGAAATATTTCTGAAATGTCGAAAAAAATTCAAGTACTAAATATTTTTAAACTGACTTTAATTTTTCCTTAAATTTAGTAATGTCCTGTTAAATGAAAAACATTCTTTAAAATTTTCTAGACTCGTCATGGTGTGAAAAATTCCTAAAATCTTTGAACGTTCAGAAACTTTCAGAACATGAATAGTTAATCGACATTTTTATTTTGTAACAAAAATGATTTCCTTCTTCAAACTGAAAAATTACTAAAATTTCTCAAATAAAGAAATAACTAAAAAAGAGATATCTCGAGGAGTACTTCCTATCTAGCTTTACAGTGCCGACAGATAGTATTTTATTACTAACCGGTGACCTACGTATTAAAAATTAGCCTTGACTTCGGAAGGTGATAGCGTCGCCCGGAACATGGATAAAAATATTTTTTTTAATTACTGGAAAGCCTACTAAATTCTTCGACAAATAAGCCCTATTTGAAGTATTTTTGCCTTATGGGTATTAAATTATCAGATTAGAAAGACAAATATAAAATTCCGATTTTTAAGGAATTTAAATATAATAAATTTAATTAAACTTTAGTTTTTACAAGCCCAGTGCCTGGAAAAAGACCCGAAAAATAAACCCTAAAAAATCCTCAAACTGAATTACTTTCCAATTGATAAATCGCAAGTTTACAAGTAACTTTCAACTAATTTTCATTTTTTTAAACAATTTTTCCCCTGTCAATCGTAAAAAATCATTATTTTCTGAAATTAATTACACAATTAACGAATTTCGAGAGTGCTATATTTTTTTAACGATATTTGACAATTATTTAAACAATTTTTATTCGTTTAAACAATTTTTTTCTTCTGTAAATCTTTTTAAGTTACAACTTTCCGGAATCGATAACGCATTTAATGACTGCCAAGAGTGATATTTTTTATGAAAGACAGTTTACAATAACTTATACAATTTTATTTTTGTTATCATTTTTTCCATCTTTCCTATGAAAAGGAGCAAGAGACATTAATTGTTCAAATGATTGCAGAATGTCTTTCACAAAAAATATTTTTCTTGACATTATTTACCGGCGACATTAATTCCGGAAAATAATAAATTTTCACGATTCACAGGCAAAAAAGTGGTTTAAAAAATAATAATTGTTCAAACATTCGGAAATAAATTGAAAATACTTGAAAACTATGACTTATGGAATGAAAATAATTACTCTTCCGAAAAAAATACAGTCTTTAACATGAATTTCACAAAAAACTACTATTTTTCATTTTTTGTGGCAATTTACGGGCATGATACAAGAGAATTTGGGGTGTCAAAACTAAGGTTTACTGGGTGTCAATTAATTTCTTGAACATTCCTCAAGAGGCGAGTAAATTTTAATTAAAAAAAAAATGACTAACAGTATTTCTTTTTTCAGTTTTTTTCGAAAAACGAGCATTCCCATTTCCCGTGAAGATATTTCACATTTGATTGGCCCAAATGGAAGGTAGAATCCTGCAGATCACTTTTGTAAAACACCAAATAATTAAATTAATTTTTCTACCTTCTACTAACAGTGGAAGTTGAAGCACAAAATTCCTTAAAAATCGGATTTTTTTTGTCTTTCACAACTCATAATTTAATACCCACAAGACCAAATTACTTCAGATTGCCTTATTTAACAAGGAATTTAGTAAGCTTCCCAGAGTTGAAAAAAATATATTTTTATCTATGTTCCGGGCGACGCTATCACCTTTCAAAGTCAAGGCTAATTTTTAATAGGTCACCCGGCTAGTGGTCCAATACAGTGTTGGGTTGTAACTTATTACAAGTAACAAAGTTACTTGAAAGTTACGTTATTTGCAACTTTTAGGGTAACTTCGTCATTATTTTAAAAAATAACTTGTAACTTAGTTCCAATTTTTGCAGTAACTTAGAACTTTAATTTTAGTTACTTTAAAGTTACTTTGTGTTTTTTGAATATCTCATATTGAGAGAGTGTTATGGGTCAGTTATGGGTAGCAAATTAATCTCTTTCGGTTAAGGATTCAGTAATTTTGTTGAAAATTCGTCTTTTTTTTTTGTTAAATTCAACTGTAACTGATTTCAAATTAAAATCTTTTTGGGTTGAAATAATATCAACTCGTTGAGAATTCATCTATTTTGTTTGATAATTTAACCACTTAATTGAAAGTTGAACTACTTTGTTAAAAAGACTGTTTCACTTTTAGGTGCACTATATGGGTGATTGTCAAATTGTAGGCAAATTTTAGCACCTACAGTGTCAATCACATTATTATTAGGAATGAAATATTTCATAACGGATATCGATCATATCACATCTAGAAATTTTCAATCCAAAAGGGGTAGTTTTGGAAATAAGGAATAATAATTAAATTCTTACATGAAATACGTAAAGTCGATTTGAGGTTGGGAGTTTGATGAAAGAGAGCACGAGCTTTTAAAAAGTTCAAAAGCGAATACTGTATCGCATGTCATTTATAAAAAACGAGATATTTAAATATTGTAGATTTTTTTTTCAATTTCAAGAGAAGTTCCATTTTTTATGGAGACAACTGTGACTGGCTACATATAAAATTTGAAACCTACAAAATTCATTAATTTGTCACAATTGTGAATAAAAATTACATAAAGTA